>FIZR01009148.1:0-21298 GCA_900060175.1 Ferrisia virgata
AATTTTTTTTGGTGTTGAAATAAATCTGCCCCCTCTTTGCCCCCCCCCCAGAAAAAATCCTGGCTACGGGCCTGCATTAAACTAATGATTATGGAATCAACCTGGACTAAAAATCACTAGCCACAGTAGTAGTGGAAAACCATAGTTGATTTTACAAACTGTGATTTAAAACAGTTTTTCTTCACAAGATTCTTAGTTGTTCATGCCTTCTTGGTCAAGGTCTTTCTTCGACCCTCTTCAAGCCTTTTTAAGCATCAATGGCAGAAGTGATGGCTTGTTTGAATAATGTGTGTTCTTTCTTCTTACCATAGCTGACGAATTACTGACCGCATGAATGGTTTGTGCTTTCTGTTAAATGCGTTAAGTATTCCATTAGGGTGTGCAGTAGCAAATCGAGGGCAGTTCAGAATTATATGATGCGCAGTTTCTGGAAGTCTGCAGTTTGAACAGAGTTCAGTGCTCACTTTTTGGTGTATGAATAAATAACGCCTGAAGCATCCATGATTGAAGACTGCTTGGCAGAGCCAGTAGTCGAAAGGTAAATCAGAATTCAGCCTCGTAGATACATCAGGAATGAGTTCTCGAGTCCACCTGCCATATTTGCAGTTGAGCCAACGTTGTTGTAGGACTTGAAGAGTGTAGTGATGGAGAGTAGTTCCTATTGGTTCATCAGCTGAATGTCTCAACATCATGGGAGGTAGATGACCAATATAGGAAACTGAGCCATGTCGTCGAAGATGCCAAAGTACACCAATTTTAGTAAGAAGCAGGTCGAATGGTATGTAGCCAGATTACCCTTATGCTAATTTCTAACCTTCTGGCTCAATCTGGCACGGATATGTATTAAATAGGCTTTTGCATGATCATAAGGAGGAAAAATGTCACTGTCTTCTTAATTGATGTAGGAGGCTGATTTTAGAACATGTGTTACGACATTAACTCTATATCGAATTCTTTGAAACAAAAACAATTTTGCAATTTTTATCCTTGCCCCTCCCACACCAATTGGAAGTAACATTCATATATATCTGATCTGACTTCGGTCATCTTAATGGTCTTCTAGTACCTCAAAACAAATTTTGTTGTTATTCTCCCCTCCGCCCATTTGAACATGACTGAATTTTAACCTAATGCCACACCATCCTCAGTCATATTCATATACATCTAACACGTCTTCGATCGTCTTAAAAGTTTTCTAGGACCTCATAAAATTTTTGTTGTTAATCCCTCCTTTCTTGGGGTTTCTCATACAATTATAATATTATGAATAAAGTAAGCCTAAAAAATGCGATATTTTTTCTTGATAAGTCAGTTGATTTTGGAGGTAATATTCGAAATCGTCAAAAAATCATATCTATTTATCTAAAACCCCTACAAAACCTATCATGCAGATTTAAGTCGTATAGCTTAATTGGGAAGAGATCGAAGCAAGCCAAATATTTCCCAGGTTAAAAACGGGGAAACAAACATACTTTCCCTTCTGATTACTTCCAAAGGCTATTTTTTAGCTTGAGTTTCCTACAACGTATGGCTATAGGATGGAATATCAACTAAATCCGATTTGGGATTCTAAAACATCATTACGGCCATTTTTGGCCAAGTTAGACATATTTTTACTATTATTTTTTTTACTTTTTCCTACTGAAACTAAAAATCATTTGCTCAGCCCTATAGTAACCAAAATCAATTCAATTTGGGAAATAGGCTTAGATTAGCGGCGAATTTAATATTCTGGAGTGAGGATGACCGTGGTTTCGACTTTTCAAACCCATTGTTATGCCTTACGAAATGTGGTTTTTGGTCGTTTTTTCTTATTTTTCGAGTTTGTTCCTCGCATCACTCCCCTCCAAATGAAGCTAAGGAAGTTTAAATTGGGTATGTCGATCTAGTATAGGTCTTAGATATGTCTTTTGTGGGGGTTTCGACTTTCAGCCTTACTGCACCCCCTCACAGCCTCGAAAATGCAGTTTCTTGGTTGGTGTTTCTTATTTTATGTGTTTATTCCTCGAATAACTTCCCGTTCAAATTATAAAAAACACCTACAAACAAAAATACACCATCAAAAATTTGAATACTGGAGTTTTCCGAGTACTTTTTCCACTTATGGTGGCATCAATCGTTTAATTTCAACTTATTTAATTTTGGTAAAAAAATTTCAAAACATCTACATTTTTCACAGATTTTTTTTGCAACGTTTGCTATAATTAACGTTTTAAAATTCAAAGATAAATCGGTAGTCTGGGAATAAGTACTTGCTAAGACACCTATTTTCGAAAAAAAAATCCTACGTTTAAAATTTTCTTCTGTTCAATTCTTCCGACATCTTGACTGGAAAATTTTGAAAAACATGTGATTTTTCAAACACATCTTTGTAAAGATTTTTTTACTAAGGCATGTGGGTTTTTTCAGCATAGCTGCTGAGGGAAGTAATATAAGGGCTGGTACTTGTACTCAAAAATTTTTTCAGGGACCCCCCCTCCGCTTCCTCATAATGTTTCATGACAGTGCCAAATCACTAATCTTAACCGTAGATACCCTTTATCGATTTTGAGTAGGCCTATAATGAAATGCATAATACCAACAAATCTTTTTTACTGAGTTGAATACTTATATATGTATAATATTTCTGTCTTTCTTTCTTTTTCATTTTTTTTTTTATCGAATATATGAAGAAATAACGTCATTAATGTTGTATGAGGTACTTGGCTATACTGTGTATAATTCTGTAGATGAAAATTTCACTGATGAAAATATAATAGCAGCTCGTTAAATAACTGAAATACTTTCGCCATCAAATAAACCATTAATGCTCTTATGAAAGTCAGATTGTACTGTATTTAAAAAGACTCATTCGTGTTGTTAAATTTACAGCAGCCGATATTCAAAGGAGGTATTGGGGGAGGTGTAAGACGATAGAGAAGGGCCTTTCTAAAAAGGGCCATAACAATCGGTTCATTGTTAGAAAGTGCTACAACCACTACAGAATAATTTACTGATTTAATACGTGTATCGATAATTACTGCCTTTTATACGCATTAAGCTCGTATTTGGTAAGGGTTCGTAAATTGTAATCGAGCGGTTTTATATTAAAAGTGAATTTTTAAATTTGTTCAATTTTATTGTAAATATTTACCAGCGTATAATTTCTGCCTTTAGGACGTTGGATTCAATCCCAGCAGGAGGAGGGAAGAGGGAATGCTTTGAGTAAGCAATAGGATTGAGGCAATTATTGGAAATCCTTTTTTCAGGTTCTTAATGTTGTGGTGGAAATTATGTGTTGGTATTTATTATTACTTTTTTTTTTCAATAAATCTGAAACGATGGATTCGTATTTTTGCTACCCGACAATGTTATTATGGTTGAGTTTTTTTTTTTTTTTTTTTTTTTTTTTTTTTTTTTTTGAATTTTTGAAATTTTTTTTTTTTTTTTTTTTTTTTTTTTTTTACTATTGAGAATTTCGTACATCTTTTTTATTTGAATCAAATTTTCAAAATTTTTATTATGAATTTTGGTTAAATTTCTTTTCTAACGTTCAAATTTTTGAAATAAATTTTTGTCTATTTTTATGAAGTGATAATCAGAAACTATGATCTAAATACTCAAAGTATAAAGATATATGTATTGGTCCCAGTGCAGTATTTTTCGAATCATTGAGTGGTTTTGTTATCAAGTCTCAAATACATTAATGAGAAACTTTTTTTTTTTTTTTTTTTTTTTTTCATTTAAAGGGAATTTAATAGCAACTGTGGTGTTAAAAATTTTACATTATGTTTGTAAAATGTTACTTTTTATTCGATATCGTTTCTATTGTGTTGACTTGACTATGTGCATTTCGAGTACGGTTATTTCATTACAACGATATTTTATTTTACGTAACGATGAAAACAAGGCGAATTATTGGATATTTAGAATTTTAATGGTACTGTAGTCGTTTCATTACTATATAAATGTGTTTTGAAATTTTGCACTGTGTAGGTTCAGCTATGAAAAAAGTTAACGATGTTGAAAAATTATTGTAGAGGTACCTATGGGTTAACTTTTTTATTTAAATTTTATTTTTCGTTGGAGAGAGGAGGAACAGAAATTGGTCCGGTTACTAGGCTCAGAAGTCAATTTGCTGCATATTTGAATCCATAGTTTTTATCCAAAAGATTGGCTTGAGGTTGCCGGATACAAGTAGTACGTCTATTTGGTGGTCAAGTTGGTACGAATATCTTAAACCTCTAAGAAATTTTATAACGGCGGAGGTCAAAATCGTCAGCTTAAGCAGCACCTTAGAAGATGAAACGTTATTGTCCTTCTCCAATATTTTTAAATTTCCTGTAGGAAAAAAAAAACATAGTGATGCTTATTTAGCCTAGTTTTCATGAATTGAGAAGATATTACGAAAAAAACATTACGGGTAGGCGGGGTTCAATGGTGCTAAAAAGTCGAGACCCCCAAAAGGCACATTTAGGGTCTCTACTAAATGTACATACGTAATTTCAAGTTTCTGGTTCAATTTGGAGGGGAGTCATGCGAAGAATAAACTTAAGAAATGAGAAAAATCGATCGAAAATCCATTTTTTTGGGACTGTGAGGGGGTGCAATGAAACTAAAAAGTTGGAACTCCCAAAAGGCACATCTAGAGCCCCAACTAGATGTACCTACTAAATTTCAACTTCCTAGATCAATTTAGTGGGGAGATAGGGGAGGAGCAGCCCTTTTTCAAGGTCAAAAAGGGGGAAACCCCCCATATCTTCCCTACTAATTGACTAGAGAGGTAGATTTTTGCATATGTTATACAATTTTTAATTTTCTATCGATTGGCTTAAAAGGGGACAATTTTTGCTAGTTAGACCCATCAGTACCCCATTCCCTAAATTGGTGACCCAAGTTCATCCCCACTCATATATATCTAATCCGCCGCCAAACTGAGCCGATTGACCCAATTGAAACGATTTTACTCAGTATCGAGCATAGTGAATGATTTTAATGTTCGAGGAAAAAAATAATAAAAACAAATATCTGACATGGCTGAAAATCGTCTTAACGGTCTTCTAGGACCGCAAAACGGATTTTGTTGATATTCCTCCGCTAGTCTTAATTGACAATATGACATAAAAAATCAAGCTGAAAAGAAACGCTCTGGGACGTTTGTTTCTTGACCAGTGGCAAGGGTACAGGTATATATTGGAGTGAATATCTGAAACTCCTAAAATGCACATTTCAAGACACATACTGAATCTGTATACCAAATGTCAACCCCCTACATCAATTTGGAGGGGAGTTATGCGAGGAACAAATTCAGAAAAAAAGAAAAATCGACCAAAAAATCTCATTTTCTAGGCTTTGAAGGGGTGCAATGAGTCTAAAATGTCGACTCCCTCCATCCAAAGGCACATCTATAACTCTTACTGAGTGTACTTACTGAATTTCAACTTTCTAGCTCAATTTGGAAGCAACATAGGGGAGGAGATTCCACCCTTTTCAAGGTCCTAAAAGGGGAAACCCCGCATATCTTCCTCCACTAATTGTCTTAGGAGACTGATTTTTAGATATGTGGTATAACTTTAGATTGTCTATCGATTGGTTCAAAAAAGAGCATTTTTTAGAATTTCAGCCCCTCAGCACCGCCTCCCCCAAATTTGGGCATAACTGAATTTTGACCCATAATTAACAACACTCCTGAATATCAAATCCTTCATCAATCGAAACACTTCTCTCAAATTTGATCTAATTTCGTTGATATTGAGCTGAGCAAATATTTTTTTAGCTTCGGTAGAAAAAATAAAAAAATAAAAATAAATATTTGACATGGCCAAAAAATGTTGTAATGGTCTTCTAGGACCAGAAAACGGATTTTATTTATACGCCCCCGCCCCCCTCCATCCACCATAAGCCGATAGATCGTACTTTGGTTTTCATTGACATATTATGACATAGAAAATCAGGTTAAATATTTATTCTAATGTGGAAAGTCTAAATGATTTCATGATTGAAAACAGATTCATTCGAGTCATACGTACTAAAATTCTAAATCATGCGTGTCGAATAAGTACTCAATTTAATTAATAAAATTTCAATCATCGTACGTACACCTTCGTGCTGACAACTGGTTCGTGGTTGCGATCAACACACTTCATTTAAAACCCACCTCGCTAATTACCACCTGATGAGTATCGCGAATTGAAAAAATTAATAGGTAAACTTTGTAAAAAAGTTTTTCTCATACTTGATATCGAATTAAAAATATTCGCCAATGAATACGACGACGACTGAAGACGCGATTACCTACCTTTGCTTTACACATGTATAAAGCTAACGCGCGAATCAAATGCTTTTTAATGCGGCGGTGCATACGTTTTCACGACGAAGACTACTTCCCTAAAAAATTTTCTGACAATTTCTCTTTTATTTTTTTCCTATATTTGTATTACTTGAATATAAGAGAGAATAAAAATCACATTAACCCATTCGAGTATGCGGCTGTAGCGGATTTCTGATTTTGATCCTAATTCAGCGTTAATCGGATGACAATAATTCGATGAACGATGCTCGCCGATGCGAATATGTATCCCACGATATTCTCAGACGTTTTCCAATGATAACTTAGCGCCCCGATGCTTTTAAAAACGCAGTCGTTCCTAATTTAGCGTACCGTACCAAGTGCCGAAGAATATAATTTTCACCGTACATTGATTTAACGCTGCGGTAATGGTGAATTGAAAACATATGTAAGTATATATGAAAATAAGTACCCAAATTGTAGTCGAGTGTTTTAGAATTTCCAAGTATCTGCAATGTAGTGAAATTACACATTTTTTAAAAATTACTAAATATTTTAAAGATTTTTTTTGTTTTGAAAAAATTTTCAAATTCACATAACAACTGAATAATTATTAGAAATTAACTTTAACGTAACGATTAGCAAAACCTATACGTAGTATTTTGCGAATGATGAAAGAATAAAGGAGATTGAACTGTTTAAAAATCCAACCCTGAGAACCACTGTTGAATAATTCAAGCAGCGATAGGGTATTATCATCCCCCGATTACTATTAATGGTATTGTTTCTTTTAATACACTTCCACTGTACCGGTATTCTCGTGTTAAAGACCACGAATCAAACCACCGATGTGTATTACCTACGCTTTATTTGAATTGTTATCAAATGGTTAAGCAGATCATGCGTACCTGTTCGAGCATAAAGCATTTTTTACGTGTATCGGATTTTCGTTTCTCTCCTAACCCCATCTCTTCGTGCATCTTACCTCTTTCGCTCTTATTACCTAGACAGATTATGGGAATGAGATCAAATCGATGGGGGCTCTATCTAAATTCATTAAATTTGCCCATCGATTTATAAACCCAAAATCCAGAAGGTTAAGAGTTGGTATAGATGAAAGAAAATTTAGAGCTGGTGATTTTCTTATTTAATATTATACGAATCAGTCTGATGGAATATTTCTTATGTTTATAGCACGATAAAAAAAAAAAAAAAGAAGAAAAGGATTACGTGTGTTTTTAGATTCACGCCTGAAAGACCGAAAGGAATTAAAGCGAATCGTTTAGCCATTTTGAATTATAATAATTGGAGTGTATTTTTTTTTTATAGTGATTGGAAGTGTGGAAATGATTTTTTTAGGGATTTTATTAGCCTTCTTTTTCCGATTAAATTTGTTCATATTTTACTGATATTTTTCTTTCAATTCTAAAACAAACGTGGAATTAATTACGTGTATTTCGGAATTGAGTCATGAACGTTCCTGGTAGGAATCTTACATCTATGAACATTCAAACAAAGGGAAAAAAAATTAAAAGTGGCGGTGGTAAATGAATAACAAACATTTTGTAATTAATTAAATCTGAGATTGATAATATTTTGGAATAAGCACAATTTTGATTATTTAATGTCAAGGGGTTGGGCTCCATTTGTACAAAAAAATTTTTTAGATTGTTTTTTTGGTTTTCTAGAAAATCACTTTTTCCTTCGAAAACTGAAATTATTTACTTGGCTTGATATTGATCAAAGTAGCTCGGATTTGGTCAGTAGGCTTAGATTGGCGATGATTTTGGCTGATAGTTCAGTTCAGTGGCGCACCCAAGGAAGAGGCTAGTGGGGCTATAGTCCTCCCCTCACCGTAGGGATTTAGTTTCCGAATCACTGAAAACACATTTTTTTCTCAATGAGCCTTCAAAATTTTGCTCTTCTCCCTTGTAAAATTTCTGGATGCACCCTATGGTTAAGTTATATCTGAAATTTAATTAAGGGCGATTCAGAATGAAAATTTGCAGAAATTATTCATTTTTGAGCCATTCGATTGGAGACTAAGAGTTTGAATGTACATTAAAAAACAAAACATCGTCTTGCGATGCTTTTTGATCGAGATTTTCATCAATTAAGAAGATAATGGAATTGTCCACTCATAGAATTAAAAAAGGAGCGCTCGGGGATATTTTTTTGATTAGCGGTAAGGGTCACAGAGGGGAGGGGGGATTTTGGGAAAAAGGTAGATTAAGGCATAAAAAGAGCTTTTCTCAAAGTTTTGATTTAAAAATTTGAAGGCTCACTTATAAATTTATGTGGGTGGGGCTGTAGCCGGCCACTGGTAGAGGTACAGGCAGATATTCGGGTGAATAGCTGCTACGCGTATACAACAAATTTCAACAATACCTAGCTCAATTTGGAAGAGAGGTAGGGGACGAATAACTCTTTTTTCAAGTTCGAAAAGGGGTAAAATCCTGAATTCTCTCCTAACTGACCTAGAAAGATGATTTTTGTATTTATTACATAATTTTGGATTGTCTACTGATTGGCTCAATAAGGAATAGTTTTTGAAATTTTTTCTCTTCAGCACCGCCACTTTTAAATTTGGGCATAACTGAATTTTGATCCGAGGTCATACCCACCGCGTAATATCGAATCTCCCTTTAAACGAAGGCTATTTCCCAAATTTGATCGATTTTGGTCGGTACTTAATTGAATAAATGATTTTTAGTTTAGGAGAAAAATAAACACAAATACTTACAACGGAACCGCTTGAACTCGTCAGCTCCGATTTGAACGAAATTTGAACAGATGAACAGAGCATATATCAGAAAACCCCACACCCCAATTTTCAGCTGCCGAAATTAATTTCAGCGCTGTTAAGGAGGCTTTAAAACTTTAAAAACAACGTTATGGGTAAAAAAAAATGAGAAAAAAATTACTCTTTTAAAAATCGTTATTACCAGAGTGAAAATTCTGAAAAATGGTTATTAGACTACCATGTGGTTCACAAGTCTATTCTTAACCAATTCCAGCCGTTCTGGAGCCTCCAGCAAATTTTTGAAATTTCTCCAGGGTTTTCAAAGTGCCGCCAAAACTGCCCTAATTAATTTCGGCAGCTGAAAATTTGATGGAAGTATACCGCAGGCATTATTAAACATCTTTCGATGTTAATATCTGGCATCACCAAAAACGATCATAATGGTCTTTTAGAACTCCAAACGAATTCTGTTTACACTTCCACCTGCCCCCCCCCCCCCTTTCCATCCAGCGTACGTCGATAAACAATAGTCTGATTTTCACTGTCAATGTAATATAGAAAATCAGTTTATCGACCCCCATATTCGTGCTCAAGGGATCTAAGTAATAATTTTACGCGAATTTTGAATTTTCGTTTTTTTAAGGACTTCTTTTTCACGTTGTAACTTGCTAATATTTGGAAATGGGAGAAAAAAAAATTAAATTTCGAAAATTTGAGCAAAATGAACGGGAAAAGTGTCTAGATAAGGATAATTCGTCTGGCTAAACACGAATTTGAGGTTAGTTTCTTTATTATCGTAATTTTAGGGTCATTTTTACGTTATTTCAGTTTTTTACGTTTTTGGAAATTCGCAAAACATCTACAAATAAACGCACACGATCGAAAATTCTAATACGGAAGTTCTCCGATATGCTCCTTTCATTGATGGTAGTTTCGTTCGACTATGAGTTAATTTTAATGTAAAAATCTCATAATACCCTCCCAAAATTCAAAAATGGTTGCAAATTTTCTTTTATTTCTCCCTACCTATTGACCAAAAAATGTTGAAAAAATTCTGGTATATAATTTCTTTAAAGATTTGCTCGATGATAACTTTCAAAATCTGAGGATAGAGCCAATTCACTAACCCTGACCGTGAATACCAAAAAAGTAGGTCGTTTTTCACTTCATTTTGAAAATCGAAACGCAGTAAGGCACAATATGGGTATTTGTGGAGCACGGTCAAAAGAACGTGATCAAAATTTCAGCCACCTATCTCTGATAGAAATTTCAAACAAGCGCTAAAACAGATAAAAATAAATTTGAACAAAATTTTCAAAAAAAATTTTATTAGAAATAGTTCTAGTATGATTAGTTTTACCCAAAAAGATCATTTTAGACGATTTTCGAATGTGAAACTTCTTTGTACGGCCACTTAAAATGTACCAATTAGTTGCAAGTGGTGTATTTTTCAAAAAAAAAAAAAAATTGTTGAAAAATCGGAAGAAAAATTAGAGAACTGAGGACTTATGAAATGGAAAGGTTATCAATATTATGATAATCCAACCAGTCTTTTGAGGGCATTTTTTACCAACCATTTTGTTCTTAACTGGAGCGTAAAAACATGGAAAAATGACAAAAAAAAGCCAAATCAGCCAAATGTGAACTTCTGAAGAAAGTAGCAGAGGATGGAAAATCGCCTGGAATCAGCTAGATGGATTATAATATTGATAATCTTCTTTTCTCATAAGTACCCAACACTATTTTTTTTTCAATTTTTTAATAATTCTTTTTTTTTTGAAAATACAGAAATACGAGAAAGAAAGGGTACATTTTATATGGCCCTATAAAGGAGATTTACATTCGAAAATCATTAAAATTTTTTTTGAAATTTTTTTGGATTATTTTCAAATTTTTAACAGTTTTACAGCCGGATTGAAATTTCAGCAATTCTCATTAAGCGTTTCAATTTTCGAAAAAAAAAATCATAAACGACCCACTCTAGCGGATACCTTTAAAAAAATTCCACGTCACATTAATTTAAAAAAAAAAAAAAAAAAAAAAAATCAATGAAATTATCACACAACAATTTTGAAAATGTAGCTTATAAGGGTGAAAAAATATATACATATGAAAAACATCATACGAACCAATGTGACAAATAAACTTCTTTATTTGTCAAGTTCAATTGAACGTACGTTGTCGTTCATATCCTTAATGTAAATATTTCGATGAGCTATATGCTGAAAAGCTTATACTTGTATATATCATAGGGCATTTATATGCAGTCGAGCTTCACGATACAGTGCCTTGTTATTGTATATGTATGTGTATCGTATACACTTATAAGTCGTATTATTAAATTTTCAGAAATAACGTTCGCTAGCTTCTTTAAAGTGTGCAATATATTTCAATCAAATCATTGGCTATAAAATATAGGCCTACGCCTACATACACCAAATATATAACTCACTCGTCTAGGACAAAAAAAAAAATCAATGTTTAAATTATCATCGTTTAAATAATCGCTATACCCTATCAATACTCTTGAAAATATAAATAAATAATAAAGACGGGCAAAGAGTGAAAAACAAAAAAACAACGAAAAAAAATGGAAAGAAACAAAAACAAAATGCACACAGTTCGAGATAAAAAACAACAACAAAAACATACAATAAACAGCGAAATACTACGGTGTGCAAGAGTTAAAGTATGAAAAGCTGTCAAAAACATATCTGTTTAAGCCGGTTGAAGGTTCGATATCGACCCTCTTGATAATAATTTAAAAGACCACGATGTAATTAACCGTACTTGGGAACTTTCAGTGACATGAAGTCAAGCTGAGTCGCTCATTCAATAATACTACCTCATTACTCTATCAATACGTCTATCAACCACAGTACGAACCCCCTACCCGGTAAAATAATTGCCATCTTGAAACTTGAAATGCATTCTTTATTGTATAAATTTTCAGCAGCATCCGTTTGAAATTAGATATGCGCAAAAAAATACTCTCCTATAGTTTCCGTTATCTTACGTCTTATACACATATATTTTCTATACAATGACAATGAAATTGCATCTGTAAAATCAATGTTTAAAGTAACTCGCTATAGGTATATTTATAATATGTATAACTCGTTGGTGATTTTTGTCCACGAGGATAACTCCTTCCTGATACATATGTTAAATATATTATACTTAAACGTATAGGTACCTACTACCTAACGAGAAATATTCTTCAACTTTTTTATATCGATTACCTATTCAATCCAATTTGAATATTCACTCCACCGTACATAGATGAAAATGCAAAAACACATAAATCCTTCTTGAACCTCTATTTCAACACGACTAAGCGTACATATCGATATGTTGATCGATATTTTTATAATTGGCGAGCAATGTGAGAACAGCAGCGGCGATTACTGCGCATACAAAAATTTCCTGTTGATGGAAAAAATCATTAAAATTACATTTTAGTAATACATAATCAACTTTATTAATTTTCAATCTCAAAACTTCGGAATACATGGTCGGTATTACCTTCAAAATCTCAAAATACACCCAATGATTATTGGAGAAATCATTTTATTTTTTAAATCTATTTTTCCAGACATACTTCTTACTATTTATTTATTATTAGCCTGATTTTCTATGTCATATTATTAATTAAAACCAGGCTATTACAGCCTATCGACCATTGGTGGATGATGGGGAGGAGGAGATTTTAACAAAATTCGTTTTGTGTTCCTGGAAGACCATTAAGACAATTTTTAGCAATATCAGATATATTTTTTTATTTTTTTCCCGCGAACATTACAATCATTTACTACGCTTAATACCGACAAAAAATGCTCCTATTTGTTCAATCGACTCATTTTGGATATAAATGAGTAAAGATGAATTTGAGTCAAAAATTCAGTTTTGCACCATTTTGGGGGAGGGGGTGCTGAGGTGCCAAAAACACAAAAGTTGCCCCTTTTCAAGCTAATTGATAGAAAATCAAATGTTGCATAGTATATCCAAAAATCAATCTCCTAAGTCAATTAGGAGGGAAGATATGAGGGTTTTTCCCCTTTTTGACCCTGAAAAAGGATTGTTCCTCCCCTATCTCCCCATCAAATTAAGCTGTGAAGTTGAAATTTGGCATGTTCATTGAGTTGGGGCTCTAAATGTGCCATGTGGCGGTTCTGACTTTTTAGCCACATTACACCTTCTCCTTGGATGTGCCTTATAGGGATCTCGACTTTTCAGCCCCCCCCCCCCCACCTGAAAAAGGTGGTTTTTTGGTCGTTTTTTCTTATTTTTTGAGTTTGGTCCTCGCATAACTCCCCTCCAAATTGAGCTGGGAAGTTGAAAGTGAACAGATAGGCCTTTTGAAGGTCTCTACTTTTCTGCCCCATTTCACCTCTTTACAGTCCCTAAGAAGTGGTTTTTTTGGTTGTTTTTCCTCATTTTATGAGTTTGTTCCTCGCATAACTCCCCTCCAATTTGAGCTGTGAAGTTGAAAGTAAGCATGTACGTTTATTAGGGACTCTATATATGTCTTTTAGGGGTATCTACTTTTCTGCCCCATTTCACCTCTTCACAGCTCCTAAGAAGTGAGGTTTTGGGCGATTTTTCTTATTTTTTGAGTTTGTTCCTCGCATAACTCCCCTCAAAATTTAGCTAGGGGCTTGAAATTAGGTATGTACATTTAGTAGAAGCTCTAGATGTGCCTTTTTGGGGTTTTGACTTTTTAGCTCCTTTGAATTCTTCCTACTTGCAATGCTGATTGGGAAAAAAGCATCGGAAAGCGATGCTTTTTTTCAATTCTGATGATTGTAATATGTCACGAAAATCAGGCTAAAAATGTATCACGAAGTGATGCTTTTTTTTTTTTTAAAGGAAACAAAAAGGTTTGTAAAAATAAAAAGTTATTTTATTTTAACTGCCCATTATCAGAAAAATAAAAATTATGATACGTCAATTTACGGAATTTTATTGTTCTTTTCGATAAGCCATATGCTATAAACAGAAAGAAGTTGGCTTTTAATCAAATAAAACACGATTACAAAAGCATTAAATTTATGAACTAAATTTCACAATTTTTAATAGCAAAATCTAACTCACCTGCGAGTACGACTTCAAATCATAAAAAGATAACATTGTATTCACTGCAGGTGCGTAGTATGTTAGAACGAGAAGGTATCATAACGAAAACCCAACCTTCAGACAAGTGCGAATACCGTTTTAACAGAGCATACGTAGTTCAGTAAATTTTTTTCAGCTATTTCATAAATTATCCTGCGTCATAGTTAACGAACGGTAGCGAAATTGTAACAAAAAAAAAAAACGATAAAACTAGAACACGCCGAAACCTTGAATTGAAGTATAGAATAGAATTTCAGAAATTATTATACCAATGAAGTAGTGATTTAAACCCTGGTAAAATCGACGTAAGGAGAATTTATAAAAATTCACGAAAAGAGCGATGGCCTAAATTTTCTCCGGATGGGTGGGGAGAGGCGCATTAAAATTTTCGTTACTGCGTGAAAAGCAGTTTCTCTAAATCTGTACTCTCAATAATGAAATAAATCAGCGTGTCAAACAATTAAATTTTAGGATCGCCACATTAATCCAATAATATGGTATGAGGTACGTCTACACAGAAATAATTTTACTCGCTGAACGTGAAATTGTAATTTAATCAAAAATCAAAAAAACTTTTGACCAACTAAAACGAAAATAGTTGATAAAATAAAAAAAGTTCCCCAAATTCGTATTCAGTAGGTCAAATTATCAACATATTGACCTTTTAGGCGACGTTACAGCGTGAATTTACGATCTTCAATTTTTCTTTTTATTTCGTGAAAATCGAAACATTTGCTAAAAAAATTCTACAAAAAATTGACGTGTCTAGATAAGAATGATTTCATCTACTAAGAATGAATCTGAAGTCTGATTTTTTACTGTCCATGAAATTTTCGTTTTAAATGGCCGAAAATTTTCTTAATTTTTGATAAAATTTCAATTTTTTTAGAATTATAAGGAGAAAAAAAAAATTCAATAAATATACTAACCCCAATTAGTAAAGTAAATTTGGCATGGATACGAATAGTTTTCGATTTTTCCAAACACAAAACAGATGGATGGGTGGCATAGTCATCTTAAATAGAGATTTTTATGTAAAATATGCAATCTATGTTATCTTAATTAACGTTTAAAAAATATTAAAAACAATATCAAATAATTTAAAATTTTCACTCTCTATTAATGAGATTATCGTGAACGATGAACCCATTGAATAATCGCAGAGTCATAATTATAATATAAATATGAATTTTTTTTTTCATAAGGTATCAAATAAGAAATTATGCACTCAAAAAGTACACAAATTCATCTTCTTCAATTTCAATGCCATTTAGAATGATGATCTTGTAGTATTGCATCGCCAAGTTTAGGTATTGTCATCCATACAATAATCACAAATATGAGAACAGCTGAGAATATTGCTGCACCGACCAAAATTTCCTGCAGGTGTAAAAAATTATATCAGTAAAAGATGATCGACGCTGCTATCAAATTACAGTTACGCCAAAAATTTTGAAAAACTCGACTATTAAACTTCAATTTTTTTATTTTCAACATAAATTGATTTTAAAGTTCAAACATTAATGTGTAAAAAAATTTACTTGTTTTTAGCCTGATTTTAGAAGTCATAATTGTAAATGAAAACCAGACTTTTACAAACTATCGACCTACGGTGAATGGAAGGAAGGAAGGGAGGGAGGGAGGGAAGGGTAATCAATAAAATCCGTTTTGGAATCCTAGAAGACCATTGAAACTGTTTTTGGCCATGTCAGATATTTATTCTTTTTCATCATTTTACCCCCCCCCCCCAATCCAATTAAAAATCATTTACTCACCTCGATTATGATCAAAATCAGTCACATTTGGTAAATACGCCCAGATTGATGGTGGATTTGGTATTTCAGAATAGGAACGACATTGGGACAAAATTCAATATTGCCCAAATTTGAGAGAGGGGTGCGAAGTAGCCAAAATCGCAAAAAATGTTCCTCAGTAGACACTTTGAAGTTGTAAACCGTATCCAAAAATCAATCTCCTGAGTCAATGGGGGGGGGGGGGGGGGATATGGGGGTTTCTTTTTTCTTTAATTTGAAAGGGGGGGGGGGGTGGATATGAGGGTTTTCTCTTTTCTTTAATTTGAAAATAGACTGTTCTTGCCCTATCTCTCCTCCAAATTGAGCTAGGTGATTGAAATCGATATCCGTACCTTTTGGATGTCTCGACTTTTCAACCCCCTAATGCCGTTCCTCAAACCCAAAAAATTGGTTTTTTAGTCGGCTTTTATAATTTTTTTGACTTTGTCCAACTATATTCCCCTTCCAAATTGCGCTGTGAAATTGATTTGATACGTAGGTTGATTTTTGATTTGAAGTTTTTGATCAAAAACTCACGATGGAAGATATTTATACATGATTTTCGTACTTTATGTTGAAATGTTATTCAGCAAAATTGGAAAATAAAAAAAATAATAAATATAAAAATTTGAAAAATAAAAAAAAATTGATGACCTTTGCACTAAATGTTGAAGTGTTGGCTTGGATGTCTAATTATAAAAATTTTTAAAAGTGAAAAATAAAGAATTTGAAAAATTAAAAAATTAACAAAAAATAAAAATAAAAAAATTTGAATAATTTTAAAATTTTAAAAATAAAAAATTAGACAACTTTTGCGCTTTATGTTAAAATGTCACTTAAAAAATTTGAATTTGAAAAAAAATTGATTACTTTTGCACTCACTGTTGAAATGTTGACATGAATGTTTGATGAAAAAAATTGAAAAATTAGAAAAATTAAAAACTGAAAAATATAAAAAAAATAACAAAAGTTATATGATAAAAAATTAAAGCTTAAGAACTATAAAAATCAAAAAAACAGAAAGATTTAAAAAAAAATTTGATGACTTTTGTGTTTTACGTTAAAATATTGATATGGATGTCCCATTAAAAAAATTGAACGACAGAAAAACTTAAAAAATAAAGAAATAGAAAAGTTTAAAGCATCAAACATAACAAAAATTAAATAACTAAAACAATATTGAGAATTGAAAAAAAAAGTTTTTGATTTTTAATCAAAAAATCGGAGTAAACATTATTGATTAAATAGTTTTAATCAAAAACTCGCGATAAAAGATGATTAGGAATGATTTTTGCATTTTATGTTAGAATGTTGACATGAATATATTACATACCCATAATCTAGAATTTTCGCCTAAAAGGGAAAAGTGCTTAATTTGAGAGAGTGTGGGCTCGGTGCAAATGTACTCTTTGACCGGCCCCCCTCTCACTGGCCCTGAAGGTAGATATGTTCTACAATTCATCACTAATAACTTGCTAGTAGTTGATAATTTTGTCTTTGAAGTTGATTTGTGAGATAATCATAAGATCGATCAAAAACATCAATGGTATTTTGGATAGCCTATTCGGTTTAGAGTAGAACACCGCCATTGTTGAGCCTAGCCATGAGTTGATCATTTTTTTTACATCCACTTTGCTAAACAGAAACCAAAAAAATCCGCATTCGAGCTTAAAAATTATTTTTTTCAACATTTTTTACAAAATAGGTACCGAAACGGTTTCTATGCCAAAATGATGAACACATATGGGAGAATCTACAAAAAAATTTTCACATATTCAAGTTCAGTTAAGGGAAGAAAACGAGATTATCATCTACTGGAAAATGAAAATCGCTTACTTGCTAGTAGTTGATAATAAAAAAAAATTGCTGAAAAGTAATAAAATTTTCGAAAAAAATATTAATTTGAAGTACCCTATCACATTTAAGAATTTGTCATCCGATTCTCACCAGAAAATTATATCAACTTACATTAACTTTCTCAATCATCAGCAAATTCATTTTTTTTCTTACATTTTCTGTGGTTAATACATTCTGTCCCCTTCGAAGTGACATGTGGGGCAAAAAAAAAATTTTAGGGCTATCAGTATTGGTATTTAGATCAATGAAACACCGTTTTGAACACGTTTTGTGTTATCAACTACCAGTGAGTTGCTAAAAAAAATAATGATGGTTTGGTAAATTTAAAGATTAACCCCCCCCCCTCTTCCCAGAGCACATCACTTCGCAAAGCCACTGGACACCTACAATAATAATTTCGATTCATGCCAAAAATGTAAGATATAAGGGAGGAGAGAAAGGAACCCTTTTTCATTCGAGTCAATTTTTGTATTTTTTTTTAACTCCTTGAATTCAATCCCTTTTTTTTACAACATTCACTTTAGGCTGATAACATTTCTTACACGATCGAACTTACTTGTAAAAATAAATTCAAATCAGAATGAATCAACATCGCTAGATCTTATATACGTATACGTATACGAACAAACACCTTCTAACAAGTATACTATTGGTATAAAAATAAAACCAAAATATAAACTATTTTGTTAAATTCATTGAACGATGCTAAAATTATGATAACGAAAACGATAGCAGCGGAACACTCGGAAGTTCAAAAAATGTGATATTCGTTTGAATTCCTTCAACAGCTACGTAAATCGTACGAAGAATACGTAAGCAGTGTGTCACTTAAATACATATAAATGTAATAAAATTGCAAAAATATCATTATCAATGGACAAAAATAAGTACGTGTCATTTGTGCAGTGATTAACATACATTTAAGCCTATCTAAGCACCCTATTTTCGACTGTATATTATATATTTTTTTTTTTCATTTTATTAATAAGCTGAGACGATAGGTAACGTATCAGTTCCCAGTATAAATACGACATAATCGACGACAAAACGGTCCCTCTTTTTCGTTTTAAAAGTCCTTCTTCCGTGGTACACGAGATACAGCACGACAAATGAAATTGTCACGAGGTTAGAGGCTATTTGCACTTCTTATGCTAATGTTATTCGAAACAGTGTATATACTTTCATCTGTCGCGTGTCTATCGCATCGTATTAATATCTCGTTGAAAACGCCGTTAGGGTTAATTTTATCGTATTAAAGTATCATACGAATGAAGAGAAAAAGAAATAAAGAAAATAAAAATTAAAAAAAAAAAACAAATATTCTAGACGACGAGACGCAGACGTATCGGTATCACTGTAATGTATCAACAACGTATATTTAATCGTTGTAAACATTTTCATTCGTTTAATTAATCGCCTATATTATTGAATTATCCGAGCCATGACGATAAAATCCTTCATCATCGTACTTGTGTACTACTTACGTAGGTTTACCTAAGCCTATATACCATGTAGGTATAGGTATATTTACAGCATCGAGAATGAACGAAGGTACCTATAGGTTAGGTAAAGGCTTTCTATACGCGTATACATAAATAAAATGTACCATTGGCAATAAAAACTTTTAAACGGTAATCCCACTTAATTTACCCATCGCCCATCGTCTATATTAAAACAAAGGGCGTACCAATTCTCTTAATTTTTTACTCGACTTGATTCGTATCCGACACGCTGACAGCGCCAGCGTTGGCGAGGTTTTTCAAATGCATCAGCATCGAAGAGCAGCGAAAACCTAAAAAGAATAAAAACCTCGTTATTTCTGGTTTTTAAACGATAGCTTGAAAGAACGCGTTACTTAATAAATGTGCATGTGTGTTCAGTGATGGGAAAAACAACCAACTAATATTATTTTGTAAAAGGAAGTCGGCAGGAGAGACCAAACTAGAGCCAATAGCGCGCAATAAAAGTAAATCTGCGCGGGTATGCTATGTACACAGCCAGAAGGTTCGGTTTGGTTAACTTTTGCAGAAATGTGGGTGCTTTTCTGTACGAATAAAAACCACAGTGTGTTCGTAAAATAAAAATCGTTCCGGAATTTTACTCGCGCATCGTATCCGATGATTTTTTTTTTGTAATGTCGCCTCGCATCCACTATGTAAATATAATAAATAAGAAAAATTATTATTATCTGCGCGCGAAAATCTATCACGACGATGGAAACATTATTTTGAAGAGAAAAAATTACACCGCAGATATACGTGATAATTTCGCCACCGTAAAGGGTGCCGGACAAAAATGAGAATTTCGAATAAATTTATACGAATTTTTGAACTCGTATCGAAATATCGCTACGTACTACCGCACGTCAATTTCAAAATACCATCGAACATATAAAATGTACTTGCAGAATACCCGGTATTCGGATTTAATGAAAATGCGCTCCAGACTTCAACGTGTTCTTTTATCATCATCAGAATTCCCGCCAAACCCTTAAACCGTTCGTTTATTAAAACTTCTTCATCTTTTATTCGGTAGAAAATTGGAGTTAGCCAAGAAGAAAGTAAACATTATAAAGAAAGATCTCTTAATATCCACCACATAAAGTTCAATTTAGATCTCATTCCTCCTTTATTTAATTTCAATAAAAGTTGCCCTAACTATCTTCCGACTTTTGCGGCTTATTAGCCAGCCCTTCAATTTTATTGTATTTTTCGTTTATTTTCCTTTAATGGCAAACAAGAAAAAGGAAATAATAAAAATCAAAGGAAATTAATAAAATTCAATACCATTTTTTTTTTTTTTTTTTTGCTTTTCTATTCTAATAAATTTTTCGCGAACGGATAATTTTTTTTCTTTCTTCGTATTTCTTATATGTATTTTCTTTTAAAAACTTGTCAAAATACGTGTTTGATAGATAGATAGATATTTTATTTTAAGATGCCGAACTCCTCCTAAGGTCTTTTTTGCATCTTCAATAGATGTTACGATAATACAATTAAACAGGAACGTAACAATTTAACGTGAAAAAGGATACATATGGGTAACAAGTTATTAAATAAAGTATAAAGAAATAAGAATAACGAATTAAAAAGATTAAAATGATGAAACAAGAATAACGAATAAAAAAATAATGTGGTACAGTAGAATAGAATAATAAATAAAAAATAGAGTATAACGAATCAAGGAAAAAGAAATAAGTAACGCATATGAATAACAAATAAGTAATTAAATCATAATCTGTATCAGACCAGGTTTCGTTATTCAGGTTTAGTTCTGGAAAAGCGGTTTGAATTTTTTTTTTAAGCTTGGTAAAACGAGTTTTCATGCTTCTGTGCCGTAAGAATTTATAATCTAGTCTTCTAATCTAATCTTCTTTCTTCTTCCTCTAGTCTTCTAATATATAAAATTCTCGTGTCACAATGTCACTTTACCATACTCCTCCGAAACGGCTTTACCGATTTTTACCAAATTTTTTATGCATATTCAGTAGGTCTGAGAATCGGCTACTATCTATTTTTCATA
>FIZR01009156.1:0-63298 GCA_900060175.1 Ferrisia virgata
TCTAGGGCCTCGAAACGGATTTCTTTGATCCCCCCTCCCCCCTCCATACATACAAAAAAATTTATGAAAACAAAGTTGTAGGAAATGAAGTCTATTTAAAATTCTTTAGTAACTTTTACCATGCTAAAATTGATACTAATGGGGACCTTCCTCCTGATATATCGTTTTTGTGAATGCCTTCGTGACATAATCCATGAAAAAATTCTCGAGGGTAATTTTTTTTACTTTGTTTTTTTTTTATCTAAATTGACTGAATTCTGGACTGTTATTAAAATCACAGCAAATATTTTGAGCGTCCATTTACTACACATTATTTACCATAGATATTAGGGACTAGGAGGGGCTGAATTTTGCTCTAAAACGATGAAAGAAATTTTATTTGTAGAAACGCTCTCCTGAAATACATGCTGGACATCAATTTTAGAAAATAAACGTAATATTTAATTTTGTCTCCCGTAACCGATTTTTCGGAACTCTAAAAAATAATAATTTTTCGTGTCTTTTACAATAAAATTTTTTTTAAATTGAAAAAATGCTTTTCTGAAAAAAATTCTATTAAAGTGGACATAAATCATCTATTTGACGACTGAAAAGTGATTTTTAATTTTTTCCTTTTTTTTGAACCATTTATACTGTATTTTTGTACGCTGGGATACCCATTGAGAACGCTTTGTAAAGGATAGCAGCGATGAAAACCGACCTTAATTGAGCAAAGATAAATGTATTCGAACTATTTCAGTAATAATTTACCGCGAAAAATTTGTAATGAGGCAAAAAAATTCTTGAAAGACTCGAAAACTTTTTCTCAAAGCACGCCTAAAACCATCTATGGGAGATAAATTTGAAATATTGCGCTTTATCATTTAAAATTGATGTCTCACATCCATTTTTCGTGGACGTTTTCCAAAAAAATTATTTCATCGCTTTTCAGAAAATCGTAAAAATTATGCAAAAAGTAACGATTTAAAAAAAATTCTATAAAAAAGGTGAAAATTATGAAAATTTATCAACAATGATAATTTTTTGGGTATAAATATGTGTAATATTTCTATTTTAAGAAAAAATTTCCAAAATACTTTTTTTTTTAATTTTTTGAAAAATGTTGAATACTGGCGAATTTTGAGTCAGTTTTGTATGTAGATTGAAAATATTAAGTTGGATGCATGAAATTTTCACCGCATAATTTTAAGAATACGTTGTAATTATTGTGACCCAGGACGTTAGCTGATGTCCAAAAAAAAAAAAAAAAAAAAAAAAAAAAAAAACACGATTAGGACTACCTCAGTAGATACTTTTTTTGGTGAATTTTTATTTCTACTGTATCCATAATTTTTTTCTCTCTCTATAGTAAAATTTTTTTAATTATTGAAACACTTTTTCGTACTAAGTAAATAAGCTGGATACATTAATGTTAATGAAACAAGTTATTTTCTTGCATCATATTCACTTGATAGGTGGTTTAGTACTTTCACCTGTTACATTTGTGCTGTCAACTTATCTTATTGGCAGGGATCAATATTCGAAATACGCTGTCAAGTGTACAATTAAATGATGTGATAATTATTTTACGCCTATCTACATTAAAACTATCCTTCTTTTTTCTCTGTCATAGTTGAAGATGAAGGAATCATCGTTTTCCTCTCGGTATTCTCTGGCTATATTTTCTTCAATTTCTAAAAACGAATTGAATGTATTCACCTTATATACATATGAGAGAAGTAGAGAAAAACCAACAAAAAACATAGTGCTCTTAGAAATATTTCGAATGGATTCGAGCCCCCTCCCCCTTTATTTCAACTCAAGTATCTCCGATCGTGCTTTCTGTACTACAAGATAAGATACCTAGGCATGTTAAGAATACCTGAATACAAATTGAATTATTGAATTAAAAATTGTATTAAATTTTATTACTATGTGATACGTACATACCACATAATGTTGGTAGTAAATCGATAGCTAAAAATAGATTGAAAAGTTTTTAAATATTGTACAAGCCAATAACACACACTTGCAAATTATTTTTGGAAAAATTTGTTTTCTTTTTTCAATTTTTCCCTTCAAATTACAGATTAGAGAGCTTTAATTTGAATGTAGAAATTGAAAAATACTGTGAAAAATGAGGACTACACGATGATAAATTTCAAAACGTTGTAAACGATTCTTATTTATTTTTTTTCTAACATTTCTTGTATCTCGATTAAAGTTTTATCTTTAGTTTCTGGTAAAAAAAAGTACACAAATATTATCGTTATTACACTGAAGACAAAAAACATGAAAAAATTCGATTCGATTCCGAAAATTTCGGTCAAATGGAGGAAAATTTTAGTCGTTAAGAAAGTAGTTGCGGACCAAGAAATCACCGAAAGACATCCTCCGGTGGCTTTCACGCTCAGTGGGAACAATTCACCTCGTATGATGAAAATAACAGGATATAAAATGGCGTACACAGCCGCGTAAAGTGTTATCGATACGAAAATTAGCCATGGAAAATATGGAACTTGGACGATTTTCGAATTCGTATAATACAACAAAGCGGTGGTAACATGGCACAAGGCAATTAGTGCAAAACAGCACAAAGTTATACGTCTCCGATTAAAACGTTCGATGAAAAAAGATGTTGGAATTATGACGACGAATTGAGCTACGCCAAACAGCACAGTAAATTCATCAGGTGTCAAGATATCCGAAGCTGAGAAGGCCATAGAAGCAAAAGACATAACTGGAAAATATCCTGTGCATCCGGCCAGTGCGTAAAGAGTTATCACGATGAAAAGACTTTTGTAATTGGCTCGAGATGTTATGATCGTCTTGAATGAAGATTTCTTTAAATTTTCCGATTGTACGTTCTGTTTAATTCGTTCTAATTCGTACGTAATACCATCGTTAGCTGCGCAACTACCTCCGTGCAACCAAATGAAATTTTTCTCCGCTTGTTTTACTCTACCTTTCATTAATAAAAATTGCACCGGTTCTTTGATCCATAGAACCGATAAAAATGACACAAATCCTATCACCGCGTTTATAATACAAGCTACGCTGTATGAAAAGTAAGCAGCTATCGCGTATTCGACTAGCAAGCCCGTGTAATAAAGCGTAACGCATACGGATCCGAATACTGCTCGAATTTTCGGAGTGCTGTTTTCAGCCAAGTATGTGGAGTTTGTACCGTCGTTGAGGCCTGTGAAAACTCCAAATATGAATCGAACGACGCAAAGCACCAGCATAGATCTGGTGAAAGCGTTTACTACCCACATTAAACAAAATATGAGAGAAGCTGATGCCAGTAAAATCTTCCTGCCGACGATGTCGAGAGTGAATGCGGTAAACAGTGCTCCTGGTATTTCTCCTATGTACTCCAAACAAGCTAACCACGAAGTTTCATCCAATGTAGCCTTAAATTCACCTTCGGGATTTTGTAATATCGTCAATATAGGAGCTAACCAACCTATCGCGATGCCTAGCATTAGTTCGTTGTAAGCCACTGAAATTTTAGAATATCAAGCAATAAGTACAACTTCTGATCGAAGTAAAATTTAATTGATAATAACGCGAATAGATTACCTGTCATGAGTGATAAAACTTGATTCAATGTTTCTTTTGGTTTGGCCATTTTTTCTTCCTTTTTTTTTTTTTTTTTTTAATAGAAAAATATTCGCGGAAACCTGAATGTGCGCGTGTAGAGTAATGATAACGACTGAATTGGTGTTATTGCATCAAGTAATTTTTTAAATTGTATTTCGCTTATCTTGAGGTGTTAACCGAATCAACGGGTGATTTTGCGATAAAAAATTTAACACGGGACTGTCATAGTGAATTTTAGATTTATCATCTCGTAATTTAGTGTACGTATTGTTCAATTGAACGATACTACTTATTGAAATTATCATTGATGAAATTCATACTTGATTATTCTTCCTTACTATTAATATATGTATCGACTTATTAACATTGTAATCCATCTGCGTTCTTTGCATTCAGTAGAGTATAGAAATAGCAATACCGATACGATATATCGGAATATCGATATTTTCCCAGAATATCAAACAAATATTACATCGAAATTTTTCCTCTCGATATTTCTAGGTATCGATATTTTTATTGTATATCGAAGTTCAATAATTTTATACGTTTTTTTTTTTTTTTTTTTTTTTTAGTTGTATAATGGCATTTTAAAGGATTTTTTTTCTTTACAAATTTTAAATTTAAAATATTTTTGTAATTTTTTGCAACTTTAAAACGTAGAATTACTTAAATCTGAATTTTTTTCTGAAAATCTGAGCTTATTTTTCAAAATTTTCAACTTTTTAACCAAAACTGCAAGAACGTAAATTATTTCAAACATTAAACTGCATTTGTTGTTGTTTCTCAATTACTGTGGAATAACAAAATTTGATGTACACCTGAAGCAACGTTTTCCAAATATCGGATATCGATATCAGTGGTATCGATATTCTTTACTTCCGATATTTTTGGTATCGATATCTCTCATGTCGATATTTTTGATACCAAAATATCGCCATCTCTAGTGGAGTAAGTAGGAATTGTTTTGGGTGTGCCATGAAACCGATTCCATCAGACAATTATGGATAAGGGTGGATGAAGTGGGGAGGGGAGGGTGCGTATTGTCATATTTTTCTTGAAATCAATTATTCATGTAGGAATTCTTTTGTTTTCTTTCTATTACAAACTAAATATCCTTTGTTCGAGCGAAGCGAAGGTGAAAATTTTAGAAAACTAATATTTTCAATCACCAAAAACTGTAATTTTGAAAATATTTTAGTAATTTGCGACCTTTTTAAACTTAATAACCTAAAATAGAGACGTTAACCTGCAAACTCTCTTCTGCTTGGCTTTGAGGACGAGAGATTTTCGGGAATATTTTCTATAATTTTTGTGAAAAAAATATTATAAATTTTTTTTAAATCGCTTATTATAGTAATTTTGAATAATTATTATATAACCAACTCAGCACGTTTTAGAAGGTTGTGTCTATTTACATTTGTACGAAGTTTTTCGTCGATATTTTCCCTGGTTCTTTAAAAAAAAAAACTACTATTTTTTCGCCATTTCGTAGGCCTTTCGAAACTCAATTTTATAAAAAGAAAATATTAATTCAAAAAATTACCCGTGAAACTGTTTGAAATTTTTTTTTTAAATATGACAGTACAGTTCAAATTTCAAATAATTCCACGCAGTAGAAAGCTCTGAAGTACCTATGCATAATTTTCAAAAATCCGGGTAAAAATAAGCAATTGTAAAAGCAAAATATGCCTTTAACGGTAAAAATGCATCAATGCCTTTATTTAGTATAGTCATTTAATTTACGTGAGATTTTTTTTCTGCAACATGAGTTTTGATTTATCATCAAATCTACTACTTTTGATACTGCTTTTAAATGTTCCAAGATCTTCTGAATTTCAGAGTGGGCAAGGAGATGGACCTGAAAAATTTTTTGGGTGGGCCTTGCCCCCTTATGGTTACGTCCCTGCGCGGAGTTACTGATACTCTGAACTGAACCCAAACCTCCTCCAAGTTGAATAAATAACATAGGACTATTCTTCTGTTTCGTCCGAAGTACATAAGTATAAGCATGTCACCGTATTTCCCCTTGGCCCTACTTTATGGTTAGGTTGGTAGTCATACGACGAGGTGGGGGAAGACATAGTTTCTGCTGGTGCCTCCGGGTACCAGTAACATAGATTTGTACTTGAAGTCAAAAATAAAGTGAAGAGAAGGGTTATGGTTTATTTTATGATTTTATTTCGCTCCATCGTAATCCCCATCCTGTGAAGGGGTTTGCCAAAAAAAAAAATATTGACAAAAATCGTGTGACTAGAAGTCAGTTTTTGGTTATTTTGACATGAAGTGGGGCAACAGCCCAACGGTCATTTGAATCAGAGAATTAAAGCATTCTCCTTTATTATCTAGAGTGAGAGTAAAAGAGTCTCTATATTTTCATCGGTCTAAGAAGAAAGTGAATTAATTTTTGCAGTTATATTAACAGTGTCACAACAAAAGCGAAAACGAACTCAACATTTGGCCAGTAAAATGAACTCAATCATTACATAAATATATTGACGAAAATTGAACCGAAACTAAAAATTGTGTAACAGGAATAATTACTTATAGAGAAAGTAATAAAATGTTAACCAGAGTTGAATCAGTTTTGATCCAGCATTTCTTGTATTTCGATGAGTGTTTTATCTTTAGTTTCCGGCAGAAAATGGTAAACAAATACTAACGTTATTACACTAAATGCAGAGTACATGAAAAAATTCGATTCTATACCAAAACATTCGCTCAAATGAAGGAAGATTTTAGTCGTCACGAAAGTCGTCGCAGACCACGAAATCACCGAAAGGCATCCTCCTGTAGCCTTTACGCTCAACGGAAACAATTCACCTCGTATGATGAAAATTACGGGATATAAAATGGCGTATATTGATGCGTAAAATGTAATCGATAGAAAAATCAGCCACGGAAAGCATGGGACTTGGATGATTTTCGAGTTCGTATAGTACAACAATGCTGTAGTAATATGACACAAGGCGATTAGTGTTAAACAGCCCAAAGTTATACGTCTTCGATTAAAACGCTCGATGAAGAAGGTTGTCGGAATAATGACGACCAATTGAGCGACACCAAAGAGTATGGTAAATTCATCAGCAGTCAATATATCCGAAGCTGAGAATGTCAGCGAAGCGTATGACATAACAGGAAAATACCCTGTGCATCCTGCCAATGCGTAAAGAGTGACGACGATAAAAAGGCTCCTGTAATTAGCTCGAGATGTTACGATCGCTTTGAATGAAGATTTCTTTAAATTTTCCATTCGTACGTTATGCTTTATTTGCTCAAATTCGTTCTTGATCTTGTCACTGTCAACGTTGCCACCTTGCAACCAGATGAAATTCTCCTCAGCTTGTTTTATATTTCCTTTCATGAGTAAAAATTGCACCGGCTCCTTAATCCATAGAATCGATATGAGTGCCACGAATCCTATACTAGCGTTTATCATACAAGCAACGATGTACGAAAAGTAGGCACCTATCACGTATTCGAATAGTAAACCCATGTAATAAATTGCTGTGCATATGAACCCAAATATAGAGCGAATTTTCGGACTACTATTTTCAGCCAAATATGTAGAGTTTGTACTATCGTTAATGCCGATGAAAACTCCGAATAAGAATCGGACCGCGCAAAGCAACGTCATTGATCTGGTACACGTGTTCACTATCCACATGAAAAAAAATACGAAGCAGGCCGATGCTAGTAAAATCTTTCGGCCTACGATATCGAGTACAAATGCTGTAAAAATAGCTCCTGGTATTTCTCCTATGTACTCTAAGCAAGCTAACCACGAGCTTTGATCCAGCGTAGCTCTAAATTCACCTTCGGGGTCTTGCATTATGATCAACGTTGGCGCTAACCAACCTATCGCGATGCCTAACATTAAATCGTTGAATGCCACTGAAATGTAAAAAATTTAAGCATTGGATTGAGCCGATGATCGGATTCATTTTTACCTTAGTCAATAGAAACCAGAAAAGCTCACCTGTTGCGAGTGTTAAAACTTGGTTCAAAGTTTTCCTCGATGTATACATGTCGCTCGACATTTTTTTTCTCTTTTTGTGAAAGAATGAACGCGTACGTGAATTATAACGATTACGACTAAATTAAAGTTATTACATCGGATTAATTTTTGGATGGTATTTTTCTTATCTTGACGCGTCAACTTCCAACACGGTTTTCGTAATGAAATCAACGAGAAATAATCGTGTTATTAAAACGCTCTAGCTCTTCTTAAGATCTCACAAAGTCATACTGGACTGCGTTATGTTTTGTCGATTTATTGAAAACGTCAACGGTTCGCCGTTCATTCTTTGGTCGTCCAAAGTGGCGGATATAAAAAATAGAGACGGAAGTGACTCAATCAATCACTTGAAGTGTACGTCCAGCAATCCTTAAAAACAAAAGCAAAAACAAAAAAGAGAAAAATTGTCAATTTACTAGAAAGTGACTGTATATTTTTGAAAAAAAAAAACATATTTTAGAATATTACAGCTTTCTCGATTTTGTTTTCTCTGAAATTTAAACAAATTTTGCAATTTTGAAATAGTGAACAAAAAGTCTTTGGCTTAAGACAGACAGTGGTGTACTCTAGTCTGTATGTGAGTATTTCGGAACGTTTCAAGCGTTGACCATTTTAGAAATGAAAGAGAGTTGAAAAATGAGAAAAGAACAACTTCGGTAAGGGGAGGCAGTTCTTCACGTTAGACCGTTCCATATGAAGGAAGTGGTCAATCATTGGTGTTTTATTTTGATTTTAATAAGAGAGGAGGAAAGGGGAGGGTGTTAAAATGAAAATAAATATCTGGCACGCCTAAAAAGGGTCTTAATGGATTTCTAGATCTCCAAAAGGATTTGTTGACACTTTTTCCAGGAACTGTCGTAGATCGATGGACAGTAATAGCTCAGTTTTGTAAAAGTAAACGATAAATAATAACTAGTAATCTCGAAAAGTAGAATATATAGGCCGAAAATTTACACCGGAGAAAGAATCTACATTAACAAACTTATATAGTCCTTCAGGGGGTGGGTGGGCAAGGCCAGTAGCTCACTGACACCAGTCTCATGGTGCAGTGCTAGTCTAGTCTATTGCCATCACACTGTCATTTAGATCGAACAGTTGACCCTACATGACGACCAGCGCTGAGTGCTGTTTGCAAGTACCAAACCCCATTCCCAGACCAGCTACTGTACCTTACCACCTGATACTCAAATTTGAGATACTTAGGCTGTACGTCACATATTCGTGTGGGTCTCTGGCCCCATATAGTGAACGTAGGCTACAACATCACTCGGCAAGACAGTCGTGATGCGCACCCGTAATTCTAACATTATATACATAAAATTAAACGCCATGCATTAATAATACTCTTGTGAGTAAAACCAGTCTTGATTCAACTCACCAATAATACGAACCAAAGACTACTAGCCACGATAAATATACCACACGTTTACGCACAAATATTGAGTATACACCGGAATTGACTATCACAGAAGCACATAATCTTCGTACGAGTGAATCGTCAAGATTCCAAACTAGTCTCATCCCTTAGCCAGATACCCCTCAGACCGCACTAGGATGGACAGTAGGCCCATTACATGTGTACAATTGCGCTGCGTTTGTCATCGTCAAGCAAAAGAGGGTGAAAGAAATCATACGTCACAGCGAACGTAATGCTCACTTTCACCCACTTATACCTTGAACGAGCAGGGTTTCGAAAAATAGCCTAGCCAAGGGGTGCTCCTTATTGTTACCTTTATTTACAGGTTTTTTTTAAAACTTATCTCCTATGACCAAGGAAATGATACTGACAAGGGTCCACTACTGAAACTTACTTGTTTCGATTCGAACCATGCGTCCACAAATGGAAGGAATGTGTGAAAAAACTTATCTAATCTAATTTTTAACTGACCAAGTCAATTTGGGGTCATTGTTTGGCGGAATTTCAAAATTCAAATGCTCAGCTATTCGTGTGAAAAAATTGTATAAGCATCAATTTGCGATGCTTTTTGAGCCAGATTTTCATGAATTAAGAAGATATTTGAATTGCCCACTCATGGGATAAATATAGTGGCGCTTTGAGATGGTTTCTGTTGAACAGTGGTACGGGTCATGGGAGATATAGGAGCGAATAGGTGAAATCACATCTAACATCTTTACTAAATTGGATACCAAATTGGAGGGGAGTTATGCGAGAAACAAACTCAAAAAATAAGAAAAGCCAACCAAAAACATCACATTTTTGAAGGCTGCGATGGGGTGCAACGAGGCTGAAAAGTCGAAACCACCAAAAGGCACATCTAGAATCTATACTAGATCCACATACCAAATTTCAATTTCCTACCTCAATTTGAAGGAGACTTATGCAAGGAACAAACTCAAAATATAAGAAACCCTGACCAAAAAATCACATGGCTATAAAGGGTAAGCACTGAGCAATATAAGTATGAAAGTGAAAACCCTGAAAAGGCAAATCTATGGTCCCTACTTAGTCTACTTACCAAATTTTAACTTCCTAGCTCAATTTGAAGGGGAGATAGGAGAGGTACAGTCCTCTATCAAGGTCAAAAAGGGAGAGACCCTCATATCTCCCTTTCTAATTAACTTAGGATGTTGATTTTTGAATATATTATGTAACTTTAGATTGACTATTGAATGATTAAAAAAAAAACAATTTTTGCAATTTTCTGAATTTTGACTCGAAGTTATACCCACTTCAGAATATTAAATCCTGCAACAATCTAAGCTTATTTCCTAAATTTGATTGATTTTAGTCGGTATCAAGCTGAACAAATGATTTTTAGTTTCGGGGAAAAAATAAAAATAAATATCTGGTATCGTTGAAAATTGTTGTGATGGTATTTATAGGACCTCAGAATGGATTTTGTATGTACCACCCCCCCCCCTCATCCTTCATAGGTTGTAAAAAATAAACCTAAAAATTGAGGAATGAATTAAAAAATTTTAATAACGTTTAAATTGTTCTGAAAACTACTAAAAACTCAATTATTTTCAAACGTATTCTAATAAATCTGGGCAGCAGAAAATTTTACCAAAGCATACTCCACGCATACCAAATTGATTGATTACATGTTTTCAAAGATTCAGGGCTGGCGAGTACAAATACTTATGTATTTTCACTGATGTAGTATCAATTTGAAAATTTCAAAGAAACTTAAAAATCGACCAAGAGTCTCAAAATTGTCAAAAACGGCTAAGGCCAATCAATATTGATTGGGAATTTATTCTTCAGTATTTTCTCTTCCATTGTTGAGCATTTCAAACTGTTCATTTTTTCCCAATATAAGTACCTGAATGCATTTTTTAATTTTAATTCTCCCCCCCCCCCCCCTTCAGGACTCCGATCAACTTTGGCAGCTTATAATTCGATTATGATTATTTTTGACACGCTTTTTCCGTGAATCGAAAATATTTTGTTGAAATCAGGTTCTTATGACAATCGAACATGGCTACCTTCGTAAAAACGGTTACTTCCTAGTTCCGATATGTTGGATCTTCTGCAGAATTTTTTGTGAGGATCTCAATTGATGATCTGCTTTTCATGTATTTATTGCAAAATTAGGTGTACAAGAAGAATAAAAGTAGATTTATTGAGTTAAAAAAATGTAAATCATCATTTTCATATGTAAGTAGAAGTACATAAAGTTTTAATTCAACACATATTAATAACATACGAATTATTCTTATTACATTATAGAATTCAACTCGTCTAGATTCTTTTTTTTTTTTTTTTCAATTGAGTGATTTCTGATTAAATATAGAATCAGTCGTCATCTAAATTAAAGAATTAAAACTATGAACTAGCCATGTTTTGCTTCGTTACGTGGAGTAGTAATGAAATAGGGTTTTCCCACGAGTAAGTAAGTAATCAAGAAACGTGAATTGAATTTCTAGTACAGTGGATCGATATTTCAACGAATTTTCTGAACAGTGATAAATATTTTAAACCAAATTTATAAATTATATTTGTTCTAGCATTTCTTGTATTTCGATCAATGTTTTGTCTTTGGTTTCTGGTAGAAAAAAATACACGAATATTATCGTTATTACACTAAAAGCGAAAAACATGAAGAAATTCGCTTCGATGCCGAAACTTTGGCTCAGATAAAGGAAACTTTTAGTTGTTAAGAAAGATGCTACTGACCAAAAAATAACAGAAAGACATCCTCCGGTAGCCTTAATGCTTAGAGGAAACAATTCACCTCGTATGATAAAAATTACAGGATACAGAATGGCGAATACTGCGGCATAAAAAGTTATCGATATGAAAATCAGCCACGGAAAGTATGGTACTTGTGATATTTTAGAATTCACATAATACAACACAGCAGTAGTAATATGACACAAGGCGATTAGTGTTAAACAGCATAAAGTTATACGTCTTCGATTAAAACGTGCGATGAAGAAGGTCATTGGAATTATGACGACGAATTGAGCAATACCAAACAAAAGAGTAAATTCATTAGATGTCAAGATATTCGAAGCTGAGAAGGCCATAGAAGCAAAAGACATAACTGGAAAATACCCTGTGCATCCTGCCAGTGTGTAAAGAGTGACGACGATAAAAAGACTCCTGTAATTAGCTCGAGATGTTAGGATCGCTTTGAAAGATGATTTCTTTAAATTTTCCATTTGCACGTTTTGCTTAATTCGTTCAAATTCGTTCTTGATCCTGTCACTGTTCACGTTGCCACCTTGCAACCAGATGAAATTTTTCTCCGCTTGTTTTACATTTGCTTTCATTAATAGAAATTGTACCGGTTCTTTGATCCATAGCACTGACAAGAATGCCACAAATCCTATACCTGCGTTTATGGCACAAGCAACGCTGTAAGAGAAGTACGCCCCTATTGCATATTCCAGCGTTAATCCTATGTAATAAAATGATGTACATAAAGAGCCAAATATGGAGCGAATTTTCGGAGTACTGTTTTCAGCCAAATATGTGGAGTTTGTGCCATAATTGATGCCGATAAAAACTCCAAATATGAACCGTATCACGAAAAGTACTTGCATAGATCTGGTACACGCATTTACCACCCACATAAAGAAGAATACGAAGGAGACCGATGTTAATAAAATCTTCCTGCCCACGATATCGAGTATGATTGCGGTAAAAATAGCTCCGACTATTTCTCCTGCGTACTCTAGACAAGCTAACCAAGAACTCTCATCCAGGGTAGCCTGAAATTCACCTTCGGGGTCTTGTATTATGATTAGCATCGGCGCTAACCAACCTATAGCAATTCCTAACATTAATTCGTTGCATGCCACTGAAATATAGGCATGAAATTTCATCAATTAATTGAATCGATAAACGAATTAGCTATTAGTCAATAGAAGAACTAAAAGCTTACCTGTCATGGGTGATAAAACTTGATTTAAAGTTTTTCTTGATTTCGCCATATTTTTTTGACAGCAAAAAAATACTAATATTTTCGGTAGACTGAACAAACACCAAAGGGTAATGTTGAAGACTGAATTAATGTTTATTGCATCGTATTATTTTTTTGGGTTGTAGCTCGCTTATCTTCAGTCGTTAACTATTAACTAAATCTACACGTGAGTTCCCAGAAAAAAAAAAATTCAGTGAGAACAAATTACAATCTTTTAACTGAATAGAGTAGGTATTGTTTCATCGAACAATGAATATCTATTGAAATCTTCATTGATAAGTTCACACGCAGTGCTAGTTTTTTTCTTATCTTTTGCATGATCAATTATGAAGCATAAATTTTTATACTATCAAGTAGGGATTTGCAAATTTCACTCCTCTCTTCTCATTGTTTTGCGTCATTTGAGACGCTTACTCTATAAAAATAGTACACGTGTTTATTTAAGTTATAGACACCGAAACACCAAGATGCCTTATTGGTGAACACAGACTTGAAGGAATTTCGTTAATATTTATTGACATTTATTCCGCTAGAGAGCGCTGATACTTGGCACAGAAAATTTTATCTGCATTTTGATTGGATAACTTCAACTGAGCTCGATCAATAAAAGTTGATAATATTTTTACCGCCAAATAACAACAACAACTGTAAACTATCTGATGTCACATGACGTTACATCAGCTGATTATCATCATAACCCATGAAGATCTTAACAAATCAGACTGTAGGAAAAATTTAAAAGAAAATGTTACATGTAAAATTCATTTTGAAAGCTAAAAAAAATTTTAGTGCCAGCGCTGTCTAGCGGGAATTGGGTGAGTAACTATTTACAAAAATTTTCTGTAATCCGATTTCCGTTGTGACCTGCAGAGAGGCATGTTGAATTCTTTTCATCGCATTTTAAAAACAATTTTGGGGTACATCTGAATTGGATTTTTTTTTATCAAACACTGAAATCATTTACTTCGTTTAACACTGACCAAAATCATTCAATTTTGGCTAGTGAGCTTAGATTGAAAGCATGACCTTGGCTCAAAATTCAGTCATGCATAAATTTGGACAAGAAGGTGTTGAGGGACAAAAATCTCAAAAATTGTTCGTTTTTGAACCGATCGGCAAAGAATCAAAAGTCGCATAAAATATTCAAAAATTTGCCTCTTATGTCATGTGGAAAGGAAGATATGAGACTTTTCGCCCCTTTTTGACCTTGAAAGAACTTAGTCTTCATCATATTCTAAAGAAGTTTCTCCTTCTCGTGGTTTAGATCCCGAGTGGAAAAAAATTTTCTAATGAATATATCCAAACCCTTTTAATCTGGAGGTTAGGCAAACATACATACGCAGACAAGATATGTGTTGCATAATTACTAGTTGAAGGGATTCATATTGATACGGAACACCCTGTACTAATCAAGTTGATGCTTGAGCACTTCATTTTAAAATTTACTACATTCCACCCCCTAACCACCCTTGTTAAGCCATTAAAAATTGAATTTTTCATTACTAAAAGAAAAATGTTTTAATATTATTCGTTGAAATTCTCATTGTCCTTTTTTTGGAAGATTTTTAAATTTTTTCAAGGAGCCAATTTTCTATTTTACTCCGTTTTTTTTTTTTTTTTTTTTTTTTTTTTTTTTTTGGAAAATTTTTAAATTTTTTAAAGGGCCTTATTTTTTTTTTTCCCCCTTTTTTTTTTTTTTTTTTTTTTTTTTTTTTCAAAGAGCAATATCTTATGAAAAATAATAATTCTAATTATAGAAAAATAATCTTGTACAGAAACTTTTCGAACCAAAGTGTCAATTACCCTTCGGTATCAATTGAAGCATATTTGGCTCCGAAGTTTGCAGTGAATAAAAATCCTTAGATACCTATTCATTTTTTTCTAACATTTCTTGTATTTCGATTAAAGTTTTATTTTTAGTTTCGGGTAAAAAGAAGTACACAAATATCATGGTAATTATAGTAAAAACGAAAAACGTTAAAAAATTCGCTTCGATACCGTAACTTTCGGTCAAATAGAGGAAGATTTTAGTCGTCAAGAAAGTTGTCACTGACCAAGAAATCATCGAAAGAGGTCCTCCTGTAGCTTTCACACTCATTGGGAATAATTCACCTCGTATGATAAAAATCACTGGATATAGAGCAGCGTACACCATGGCAAAAAATGTTATCGATGCGAAAATTAGCCACGGAAAATGAGGAACACTGGAGATTCCAGAATTTACATAATACAACGTCGCTGTGGTAGCGTGAGATAGAGCGATTAATGAAAAAGAGAATAAAATTATACGTCTTCGATTGAACCTATTTATGAAGAAAGAGCTCGAAGTTACGATGATTAGTTGAGCGATACCAAATAATACAGTGAATTCGTTGGGTGTCAAAATATCCGAATCAGAGAAGGCCATCGAAGCGTACGACATGACTGGATAGTATCCTGTACATCCGGCTAATGCATAGAGTGTTATGACGATAAAAAGACTTCTATAATTGGCTCGAGATTTGAGTGTTTGCTTGAACGAGGATTTCTTCAAATTTTCCGCTTGTACGTTTTGTTTGATTCGTTCAAATTCGTACTTGATCTCGTCATTGTTAACATTACCACCGTGCAACCATGCGAAATTTTTCTCAGCTTGCTTTAGGTTTCCCTTCATTAGTAAAAATTGCACCGGTTCTCTGATCCAAAGTACTGATAAAAATGCTAGAAATCCTATCACCGCGTTTACAATACAAGCAGCGGTGTACGATAAGTATGCAGCTATAGCGTACTCGGCGAGTAATCCGATGTAATATAAGGTAATAGATAGGGATCCGAATATACCTCGAATTTTCGGTGAGCTGTTTTCAGCCAAATACGTTGAGTTGGTTCCGTCGTTGAGGCCGGCAAAAAATCCGAATACGAATCGTGTCACGCAAAGAACCAGCATCGAAGTGGTGCACGCGTTCACCACCCACATTAAGAAAAATACTAACGAAGCCGACGTTAGCAAAATCTTCCTACCGACTGTATCTAGTATGAAGGCTGTAAAAAGAGCTCCTGGTATTTCGCCTACGTACTCTAAACAAGCTAGCCACGAGCTTTCATCCACATTCGCCTTAAAATCACCTGTCGGATCTTGTAATGTGATCAAAGTTGGCGATAACCAGCCTATCGCGATGCCTAACGAGAGTTCGTTAAAAGCCACTGAAATATAATAAGTTATAAGCGATGAGTTAAGCAAATGATCGAGTGTTTTTAGTTGATTTAAATAATAGAATCATACCTGTCATGAGTGATAGAACCTGGTTCAAAGTTTCTTTCGATTTAGCCATTTTTTGCCAGTAAAAAATATTTGTCGAAGACTATGTACAAGCACGTAAATGGTAATAACAGCAACTGAATTGTTCTCATTACATCATATCACTTTTTAGATTTCATATTGCTTATCTTGAGGTATTAACTAAATTACCAACACTTGATCTTATACTAAAAAAAAGAAAAAAAACCGTAGTAGTTTCATCAACTGGGAACAATCGCAATATTCAGATTTTCGAGCACTTAATTGAATGTAATATCTCATCGAACGATTAAATAACTGTTCAAATTGTCATTGATTACTCTTCGTACATTTATATACGTAATGCAAGTTAATTTTCATTATCGTTGATGTTAGTTGTATCGTATCTACTCGGTTTAGTTACACATATATCATACGTCTCTTCATTTATTTGTTATGTCATTATTTGGCATTGTGGATGGTAATTATGTTCCGAATATTTTATCTATAGACCTAAATACGGTTGTGTACAATATTGTACATCGTAGGTATATTGTATGTACATGTGAATTGGAAACTGATTTTTCGACCAGTTTAAATCTTGTAAATTTTATTAATTAGCCTGATTATTTCAAGTGAAATTCAATTCATTACCGTGTGTCTGTGTACCAACTACCAACTACCAACATATTGAAAACATAAAATAGAAAAGATAGGTCTGCGATATGCGTGTTGTTGCTCTTCAGTAATACTGCCTTCACCCCACAAATTCAGCAATTCAAGTTTCATTCATGTGTGATAGCTTGCCTATGCTAAACATTGCAAGGATAATATATTACAAATGTGATTTTTAACCTGATTTTCTATGCCATATCGCCAATATAAATTAGGCTATTGCGGTCTATCCACCGACAACGGTTGAGGGGGGAGGGGATGGCAACAAAATCTGTTCTCGGGTCCTAGAAGACCATTACAACCACATTTGGGTATGTCAGGTATTTATTTCTACATGCATTATTTTTTTCCCAAAAATTGAAAATCATTTGCTCAGCTTGATACCGACAAAAATCGATAAAATTCGGCAAATAGGCTTCGATTTATGGCGAGTTTGATTATTCTGGAGTGGGGATGATCTCGGGTCAAAATTCAGTCGTGCCCGAATTTGGTGGAGGGGGTGCTTAGAGAATAAAATTGCAAAAATTGTTTCTTTTTGAGCCAATCGATAGAAAATACGAAGTTGTAAAATATATCCAAAAATCAGGCTCCTTGATCAATTTAAGGGAAGATATGAGCGTTTTTCTCCTTTTTGACCTTGAAAAACGAATATTATTCTTCTTTTCCCCCTCCAAATTGAGCTAAAAAATTGAAATTTGGTATGTAGATTCAGTGTAGATCGTAGATGTGTCTTAATCTCTGTTACCGTTGAAAGTTGGCAGCATGTATTAATGTCCAAGCAGAGCCAGGGCAATTTTTTTTTTCAAACATTATTTTTAAAAAAAAATCTGCATTTCTCGAAGTTTGAACATCAATTTTAAGGATTTTACAAGGAAACAGCAACATTTAAAGCAAAATCATTTATAAATTATACTAAAATTTCAATACTTCCATTAGATTTTAAGATGTTCTAAATATTTTCTCGAAATTTAAACAGATTTCAAAACATTTCTAGTCATTTGTATGAAATTTAGCATACGTAGAAAAATTTTCCTGGAAGGGGGAGCTGATTTAACATCTGGGACAGCTTAGCCCTCCCTCTTTAATCCGTATATATCAAAATGATTCTGTATTTTTAAAGTGAATGGCAGATTTAGTCTAAAATAAAATCTTGAAAATAGCATATCGCAGCCCCTTCAACTTTTAGGATAGATTAATTATTTTGCAAGTAGGATTCATGAGTTGCGTTAACTGTGGTATAAGGATGGTGAGGTTACATCCGAACACCCAGTACTTTGGAAATTTTCTTATTCAAATGTTCGAAAAATAAATTACTCAATTGGCTGAATAAAATTTTATTTGAAAAATAGTTAATGATACCAAAACAGTTACTTTTGAAGTACGTTACAAAAGGCTAAATAGGAAAATGGCCATTCTATAAATATATAAAATGAAACGACGCAACGTGAAAATGGCTTACAATAATTTTCATTTAGTTTTCTCGAGCATTTCTTGTATCTCAATCAAAGACTTATTTTTTGTCTCCGGTAAAAACCAATACACAAACACAATCGACATCAAAGTCAACGAACAAAATAATAAAAAATTAGTCTCGATACCCCAATTATACGAAACATAAAGAAATATTTTTGTAGTCAAAAAATTGGTCGCGTTAAAGGCGATAATTGAAAGACACCCTCCGGTAGCTTTAACACTCAAAGGGAATAGTTCACCTCGTATAACAAAAATAGCCGGGTATACAAAAGCGAATACACTCGCGTAAAATGTAATCGAGGCGAAAATAAGCCACGGAAAATATGGAACTGTAACCAGACTCGAATTCACGTAGTACAATCCGGTTGTTAGAGCGTGGCTCAGAGCAATTAACGAAAGCGATATCAAAATAATAGTTCTGCGGTTAAAACGACCAATGAACAACGAATTGGGTACGATGGCCATAACTTGAGCCATACCAAATAATATAGTGAATTCGTTGGGAGTCAGAATATCAGAAGATGAGAATGCCATCGAAGCGTATGACATGACTGGAAAAAAACCAGTGAATCCGATTAAGCCGTAAGTTGTAATCATTATAAAAAGACTTCTGTAATTGGCTGGAGATGTGATGGTTTTTCTGAATGATAATTTTTTTAAATTTTCCGCTTGCACGTTTTGTTTAATTCTTTCAAATTCCATTTTAATCTCATCGTCGTCTATATTGCTTCCACGTAGCCAGGCGAAATTTTCCTCTGCTTTAACTATCTCTCCTTTCATCAATAAAAATTGCACCGGTTCTTTAATCCATAGCACTGATAAGAATGCGAAAAACGTTATCGTAGCGTTAATAAACGAAGTAGTCGCGTAAGAGAAATAAGTAGCTATGATGAATTCGACCAATAATCCGACGAAGTAAATGCTTATGCAGATTGCTCCAAATACACCTCGAATATAGGGAGAACTGTTTTCAGCCAAATATGTAGCATTTGTCCCTTCGTTGATACCGACAAATACACCGAATAATAAACGCATCAGGTACAGTATAGGTACCGATCTAGTGAATATGGTTACTACCCACATTAAAAAAAATACAAACGCGGTCGATGTGAGCAAAATTTTCCTTCCGACGATGTCCAATATAAAAGCAGTCAAAATTGCTCCCGGTATCGTACCAATATTTTCTAAAGACGCTATCCAAGAGCTTTCTTCCAATGTTACGTGAAATTCAGCGTTGGGGTTTTGCAAAGAATTCAACGTCGGAGCTACCCAACCGTTCGCCATACCAATTGTTAATTCGTTAAAAGCCACTGTAATTATTTCATTAAGCATTTTACTTTTTGGTTGCAATCAAAGGATTGAATAGAATTGTAAAAAATTACAAATTGGTACCTGTCATCAGGGATAAGATTTGATTCAAATGTTGTGCCGATTTTGCCATTTTGGTGTTGAGAATCACACACTATCACGCGACACTACAATATACGAAATGAAAATTCAATATCTGTTCTTATTTTAAACTTTTTTTATACGCTGATCAGGCGATCACACGATTCCTTATCATTTAAATGCCTGAGTATTAAGAAGATTATTGATGTATTGATAAACAATCAAGTACAGGAATTGTTATACTTGGTAATTCGCGAAAAAAAAACGTCATTACAATCTTATGTAAGCTTTGAAGAAAATTTTGACTGCATGTTTGTTTAATATCGGCTCAGTTACGAGTAGTGAGACATTTTACCATATTTTTTTTCAACAATAGTTTCTTTGATAACAAAATCATCATATTAGAAAATTGTTTTTAACCATTCATTTGGTTTATGAAACGGCTGTGACTGTACTGGAGTTTAGTGGTTCGCTCCAAAGGGATATGCATTCTATTTAAAAATTTTTAATGGAATTGTTTACACTGAGGGGCTAGCAGATGAGTGAACAATCAATGAGATACTTGAAGAAACATATTCAAGAGACTACAGTTTCTTAAATTTTCATTAAAATTCTCAAAAAAATTTCCTCTTTTGGAGCACTTATCATTATTGTTCTTCAAAGACAGTGGCGGTTTTTCTGGCAAGTTTTCGTAAATTTGTGCCCATAGCGACAAATTTTGAAGATTTCATTTCAACATTTTTTGATACTTGAATAAGTTCAAATACTAACCAAAATTGCTCCAATTCGTTCGATCGGCTCAGTTTGGCGGCGATTTAGATATATATGAGTGGGGATGACTTTGGATTAAAATTCAGTTATGCCTAAATTTGGAGGAGAGGGTGCTGAGAGATCAAAAACGCAAAAATTGTTTCTTTAAAAGTCAATCGATAGAAAATCTAAAGTTGTATAACGTATCTAAAAATTAATTTCCTAGGTCAATTGCGAGGGGAGATATGAGGGGTTGACTTTAAAAAAGGGCTGTACCTCCCTCGTCTCCCCACCAAGTTGAGCTAAGAAGTTGAGATTTGGCATTTACATTGAGTAGGAGCCCCAGGTGTGCCTTTGGGTGGTTTAGACTTTTTAGCCTCGTTGCAACCCCTCACATCTTTGAAAATGTGGTTTTTTGGTCGCCCTCCCTACATAATAAAATAGTTTACTCTGCTCGATACCGACCAAAATCGTTTCAATCGGACAAGTTTAGCGTCGGATTAGATATATATGATTGGCGGTGACCTTGAATTAAAATTCTGTTGCACCCATATTAGGGGGAGGTTGTGCTGAGGGGCCAAAAACACAAAAAGTGTTTCTTTTTGAGTCAATCGATAGGAAATCCAAAGTTGCATAACATATTCAAAAATCAGTCTCCTAGATGAATTAGGAATGGAGATATGGGGATTTCCCCTTTTCGACTTTGGAAAAAGGCGGTTCCTTCCCTATCTCCCCACCAAATTGACCTAAGAAGTTGAAATTTAGTATGTATATTTCGTAAAGGCACTCGATATGCTTTTTGGTGGTCTTCACTTTTCAGCCTCACGTGGTGCTGTACAGGTATTTAAAAATTGAACAAATGAGCAATCTGCGGAACTTGTAGATTAAAATTTTTTCCATAAATTTTTTCGTATGCACATTTTACCTATCTCCATTATTGAACGGGCAGCATTAGTTTGAATTTTATAATCCCCTTCAAAGAATCTAGACAGGAAAATTTGGAATATAATCAGAAATGGTCCCAATGTTGCTTACCACAAGGTCCACTTTTCAAAACCACGATTTGGACAAATTTTTTGTTTTCAAAATTTTACATTCACCCAATTACCTCCCTTCTTCCCCCCCCCCCCGCATAATTTTAAGAACGAAAAATTTCTCCAAATCTAAGTAGATGTAAAAGGGTGATTCTGGAACTTTTATAATTATTTGGCAATTACCGGTAATTTCCCGGTATGTGCTGTATGGTAATTTACCGAAATTTACGGTATGGCAATTTACCAGTGATCACCAAGTAATTACAAAAATTCCATAATCACCATTTTACATCTACTACTCTGTGTTGTGAATAGTGGACCGTGGTAGTAGGCAACATTTGTAACAATATTGGTTATGTACAAAATTTGCCTATCTTGATTATTTGAAGGTATTTATAAAATTCAAACGAATGCCGTCTCTTCAATAACCAAGATATGCAAAATGTGTAAATGACAAAATTTTTAGGAAAACTTTCTTCTCTAGGTTTCACCGCTTGAATTGATAATTAAATCAAAATTTTGAAATTAATCATTAGTTCAATTTTTAGATGCCTGTTTAGCGCCACCTCTGGGCAAAAAGGGGGTTTCTTGTGGGTCCGTTGAATTCACTTCTACGTGTACCATAGATCTATGCTGGTACCTATCTAGATTTCTATGACTCCTGCGACAGGTAATGGTTTTTGAAGATTCCAATACGGATTTTCTAGACCCCCCCTCCCCTTAACATTAGGTTGATGGACTGCAATGCCCTGTTTTTTTTTTGTTAATATGACAGCAAATTTAGCTTGAAATATGTAAATAAGTATATTTTTGTCCCTGCTGTCTAAAAATCCAGCAAACATTCGTACACAAAAGTCACACGCGTTACATGGTCATCTACTGTTTGAAGGGGACTTTGAATGTGACGGAACACCCTGTATAACACGTGAGAACTGCATCATTAAAAATACTTCATTGTTATTACTACTGATAAATTTTTATTTTGCTAGAAAATTTCTAAATAAATTACATTTCTTTTTAAAAAATTTCTAAATCGAAAAAAAAGATTAAAAAATTAGTGCGTTTAATTAGGTCTTACAATTTTTCTAGCGTATCTTGTATTTCAATGAGAGATTTATTCCTAGTTTCGGGTAGAAAAAAATAAACAAACGTCACCATGGCTATACACAACACCGCAAATATTATAAAATTAACTTCTATACCAAAATTCCGCATTAAAAACAAAAATATCTTAGTAAATGAGAAACTAGTGACGGAAAATCCAATAATCGAAATGCAGGTTCCGGTAGCTTTGATACTTAAAGGAAAAAGTTCACCTCGTATTAGAAAAATGGCCGGATACACCCAGGCATTTACTGTAATAAATAACGTTATAAATACGAAAATAATCCAAGCAAAATTCGGCACAGGAACGATATTACTATTCGTATAATACAAACACGAGATGATTATATGGCACAGAGCGACTACAGAATACGATACCATAATAACGGACCTTCGATTAAACCTTCCAACAAACGGAGACGTCGGGACCACCACTAAAGTTTGAATAATTCCAAGCAAGACGGTGAATTCAGCAGAACTCATCGTTTCCGTGGAAGAGAATATAATCGAACTATACGACATGATGGGAAGATAGCCGCTGCATCCGGCTAAACAATATATCGATACCATGATAAAAAGACTTCTATAATTAGCCGTCGATGTAATGGTCTTCTTGAGCGATGATTTTTTCTGATTTTCTGCTCGTACGTTTTGTTTGATTATTTCAAATTCGCTCTGCCAACGATCACGGTCGAGCACGTTATATCCGCGCAACCAGGCGAAATTCCTTTCAGCTTGGATTTGCTTACCTTTCATGAGTAAATATTGTACAGGCTCTTTAATCCATATCACCGACGTGAATGCTAAAAAGGCTACGGACGCGTTTACCAATGCGACCTGTGTATACGTTAGGTAAGTAGCAATTACTAATTCGGCGAGCAAACCGACGTAGTAGAAGCTGGTGCATAAACATCCGAATACGTTTCGGATTACCGAAGAGCTGTTTTCCGCCAAGTACGTGGAATTCGTACCGTCGTTGATGCCGACAAATACACCGAACAGAAAACGTACTGTGCACAAGATGAACGTCGAACGACTGAACAAAGTTATCAACCACATTATGAAAAATACCAACGCGCTAGACGTCAACAGTATTTTTCTTCCGACTATGTCGAGAACAATGGCGGTGAAAATGGCGCCCAACATTTTACCAACGTTATCCAAAGAAGCGATCCACGAACTTTCTTCCAACGTAATAGTAAAGTTGGCTTTGCCAACCGGATTAGTTAACGAATTCAATGTCGGAGCGACCCAACCGTTCGCTATACCTATCATGAATTCGTTGAAAGCCACTGTAAATGGAATAAGTACCTAGGTAGATGATTGTGTCAAAGACATATGATATTTTCTCATCAACATTCAAGTTATTCAAATGTGTTTAGTCATACCTGCTGAAAGTGTCAAACATTGATGCCACCTTTCCGAAGATCTGGTCATATTTCATTCGAAAATTTAACACTGACTATGTATATTAGCTGGTAACACACACACACACACACACACACGTTGAGATTAACTTTTAGCACTGATTCTAAGATTTAATTTCTTTCAACATCTTTGGTTGATATCATTTTAGAACATATCTACGATATAAATGAAAGGATTAGATTAGGGTCGTAAAAGCAAGGAAAATAAACGATTAGAGATTATTCGAAAATTTCTATTTCTAAAAATGCGCCAATAAACTAATGAATTATTTAACGGTCCAGAAAATTTTAGTTGTGTAGAGTAATTAAAATAAACGAAGTTCGTGATTTATGAACATTAAGGTACAAATGCTTCAAGAGAGTTGATCTGTTAAGATAGGAATATAAGATATCGTAGGGTACGAATGGTCATTGAATCACGCGTAAGTATATTTAATTACCATGTGTGAAATGGTTGGGCTGTTAAAGAGGCCTGTGTATGTATAAACTATTCATAAATCTTTTCATTTGTATACATACAAAATCTTTTAATCGTAAAATTCGTGAAAAGTTCAACTTGTGCCATTTTTAACGTGATATTCTAAGCACAGAAATGGTACGTGCAATTGAGATAAGTGAATTGGCGCAGTCTTCAAATTTTGAAAAATATCATGGAATATTTTTGAAGGCAGCCTACACACTTCCCCCTCCCCAATTACAAAACGTGATTTTTTTCGTCACAATTCCAAAGTGTCAACGAATTATGAATATTTGACGAAGCATCGAAAATTCAACATTATTGTATAAATTGTCTAAATTAAGATAATTTGACCTAATGAATGCGAACTTAAGGTTATTTTTTTTTTTTATTCAAGTACTTGAAATGAAGCTTCAATTTCTTATGTGAATGTTTTTATTTCAAAGTGATGTGCGGAGGGGAGGGGGTTAAGAGCAAAATCAGAGGCCTCGAATTTTTACTGCGTCCATTTGACATTCTTTTTCCACTTTTTTCCCTCCAGTTCAATACCTAAGCAGTGGAGGAGGGAGAAAGGTAAATCTTGTACATGAAAATGTTTTGGGGTAGCTCCCAACAATGTTTCATCGTGCAATAATACCTTCAAAAAGTACATATAAGACCTTTGCTAAATCAACATGCCAAATCTCAACCCTCAAGTACAATTTGTCAATTTTTTCAAGATCGAATATAGAAAAAACCACTCAATTCCCCCTTCCAATCGACATTGTAGTATAATTCTGGAATATGTTTTACAACTTTCTATTCTCTATTGATTGTTTTAAAAATTAACTATTTTGCGAAATTAAACTCGTCACTACCCACTCCCCAATTTTTGAACATGACTTAATTTTGAGTCAAGGCCATTTCCACTCATATAGATGTAATTCTTTGCAAATCTAAGACTACTAGAGCGAGGGGAGTTAGTACCTTCGTCTTATTATGGGAAAAAAATGTGATGTGTGGGATTTTTTGTTGATATTCTCGCTTTCAGCCCTTCTATTCACATGTGAGGAAAAAATTTACTGCAAGAAAGTTGGAAAATATCGCGAGAACACAAATTTTTCAAAATATCAGTAATGTGAAAGGTCGAAGAGTGAGTATTTAAGGGCATCTGTGAATTAAAAAAATTGTAATTTTTCTGATTTTACTTTTGCTAACTGTTGATCGTTAGATTTTTGTGAGAGCATGGAGAGGGGGGGTGCTAGTTCAGCAGTTGAAGAGGTTTTGAGCCGTCTCATGCCTCTTTTATCTCGGCCTATGCAATTGACTGAGTTTCAGTAATTTTTGTCTATATCGAATCTAGTAAGTGATTATTGTACTCACTTAGAATGGAGCATTTTTTAAAAGGTTTATTAAATATTGTTAACAATTTTTTTCTTCTGTTCTGCTCGTTTCAAATACTGCTCAAATGAATCTCTACTGATATAAATATGGATCCAAAATAGGTATCTTATATTTTAGACTTATTATCCATAGTTTTCATATATTTATGTAATTCGATGTGAAACCAAAAAGCAACACGAAACGCAATCTTCGTGGAACAATTTCAGCCACGTGTTTAGGTTTACGCTAAAACGATTTTAATAAATCAGTTTCACGTTCAAAAACAAGCTCCCTAAACTTGTTCAAACTTCGAATACGCGATTATCTTTTCCTTTTCGCAAAGTGAGACAACGTTTTAAAAAAAAACATTATTAAACTAGACCATTTATCTTTATGAAACCTAATAAGTTTTTTATTTTTTTCATTTAAATGAGAAGGAAAGTTATACATTTTTGATAAAAATTTTCTTCAAGCTGAATATGATCAATGGGATTGTAAATTTATTTTATACGCGAAGATAAGAACAGTAGGTAAAAATATTTCCCTAGTGAAACCGAAACGAGCGTAGAAAACTTTTAGTTTTTATTTTTTGTCAATTTTTACAGTAATGGTAATACGCGACTAATTTATTGGTTAAAAGTTAGTACACGTGATATTGGAAAAATTCTTGATTTTTAGTCGGTGTTTATTTTTATTTTATTTATTCCTTTTTTTATTTTTTTTTTAATTTAGCATGGAAGAAAAAATTTTTTATCTATCATGCTACATTTTAAAGATTTCTGTTTTTTAATAGGTAGGTTCTAGGGTAGGCCAAATTTGGATTTTTTGAAAACCTGCAAATAGTGAGGTTACCTTGAAACAATGTGGTAAAAATTTCAGATTTCTAATTCAATTTTTTCAACTCATAAAACTGACTCAATATTCGATAATTTTTAAAAATTTCCATAAATTAAAAAAAATTGATTTTTTTTTCTAAAAATGGAATTATTATTGTATATTTATTCATAAAATTATCACTGTTGGCTTTTCACGATTTACTATTTTTTCAGAGTTTTTAAAAATTGCCATTTTTGCGGTTTTTTTAACAATATTTTAATTTTACCTCTCATAGCTGATTTTTCAGAGACACTCAAATATGGCCATTTTTCACAGACACCTTTAACAATAAATTTGTTAAAAATTGAAAAAAAATAATTAAAAAAAAATTCTGTTTTAGACACTCAAAAGCAATTTTTTATTTTTTTTTTTTAACAATTTATACTGCATTTTTTTATGCTAGGATAACTATTGAGAACCCCTGAAAAGGGATAATAGTAAATGTACATTTTTTAAGCACCCCTGAAAAATCACCTAGGTTCATTTCAGATCAAAACAATCCGAAAAGTAATTCAGGTCTTTCGATTTCGCTCAAATTTTTTTGCGAGTTCCTCCCGATTGTATAGTGATAAAAAATCCACAGTAATTTCGATCTTGACCCTTCATGGGGGGGGGGGAGAGCTGGCCCTTACAATTTTGAAAATATTTTGAATAATTGCAATTTTTTGTCGAACAGCTTATTTTTGAAGGCTCATATTTCAAGAGTGGTTAGACTTAGGATAAATCTGTTCGCGCAGGTTTATTGGTAATGTAATGAAGATACGAAATTAATGTTCAAAATTAGGAAAGCTCGAATTTGACCTTTGGGATGAAAGCTCAACTTTTTGTGACGAGTATAAAAGTTGAAAGTTGCCATTTAAAAATTTGTAAAAATCATCATGGATAAGACTTTTTACGTTAGTTTCGACTAATAATTTTCAAAATGTGATCTCGACACCCCTCAGGGGCACCGGGGTTCTCAAATGTGGTCGAAATTCAAAAATATAGTAAAAGTAATGTGACATATGGAATTCTACTAATATGAAGACGCTGAGTTTTATTATTGGTTTATTCTTTTGATCCGACTTCTCTAAACGCCCCCACCAGCCCCCTCAATATGGTTAAAATTCGAAAAAATTGAAAAAATCAATTGACATATTGATTGGTACTAATTTGAGATCCTCGAGCATGAATATTCACTTATTTTTTTGGGTCCATCCCCCGTCTAACCCCTCCCCTCCCTGTCCCTTATCTATCTGAAACATGGTATATGACCAGCTTAGTGCTGCTCGTTGCAGAAAGATACGGTAAAAATTTGAGATAAATTTTTTTTCAATAGTCAACAACTAATCGTCCTGAACAATCAATTTTTTTCAAATTTATTATTTATGCTATTTTTTCAACGTGTTCGTTGCTGATACACCATCGACGATGGCATGGTAAATTAATTTCCGAACGATAATTAACCGTTTATTATTTTTATTAAATCATCTGATTAAACTAAGAAGATACCTAAGACTCAAAAGAGAGAGAAAAAAAAATGAAACGCACTTTAAAAACACGTTTTCATTTATTTTATACAAATGGGGAATCCGTTTTAGCCTTTGTTAAATTTTCTTGTATTTGAATAAGCGATTTATTTTTAGTCTCTGGTAAAAAATAATAAACGAATATAATCGTAATCAAAGAGAGCAACGCAAAAAGTACAAAATTCACCTCTGCACCGTATTTATCACTCATCAGAAGGAATATTTTCGTCGTTAGAAAACTGGTCGCCGAATAGCTGATTATAGAAATACATCCTCCGACAGCTTTCACGCTCAAAGGAAATAGCTCTCCTCGTATTAGAAAAATTGCCGGATACATGAAGGCGTAGACGCTGGCGAAAAACGTAATCGTCGAGAAAACCAGCCACGGAAAGTAAGGAATACAGCAAATATGCTGGTTCGCGTAGTACAAACTCGAAGTAGCCACATGGCTTAAAGTGATTAATGAAAAACTAGCTAACAATAAAGTACGCCGATTTAGTCGACCGATTACAAACGACGTTGGAATCACGACGATAGTTTGAACGATACCGTACAAAATAGTGAATTCGTTCGCACTCAACATATCTGTCCCTGAAAAGGTTATCGACGCGTACCACATCATTGGAAAATACCCTACCGATCCGGCCAGTGAATACAATATCACTACCATGGCTAGACTTTGATAATTAACCGGAGTAGAGATAGTTTTCACGAACGAAGTCTTAAGAGTGTTTTCATTCGAGACATTTTGTTTGATTTTTTCAAATTCCGATTTTATTTCAACGTCATCTAGGCTAAGACCTCGTAACCAAGCAAAGTCTTCTTTAGCTTTCGATTCTTTACCTTTCATTAAGGTAAATTGTACCGATTCTTTCATATAAAATACCGATAAAAATACTACAAATGTTACAATCGCATTTACAATCAAAGTAGACTTATACGATAGATAAGTAGCGATGAAAAATTCGCCAATTAAACCAAAAAAGTAGAAAGCTATCATAATTGAGCCGAAAACCGGACGTATTGTTGGGCAGCTATTTTCGGCCAAATAGATCGAATTAGATCCTTCGTTAATACCTACAAATACACCGTAAATTAATCGTACCATGCAAAGCAACTCGATAGAATTGGTAAAACCGGTCACTACCCAGATTAGAAAAAATACCAATGCTACGGATGATAGTAAAATTCGGCGACCTACGATATCAAGCGTCAAAGCTGTAAATATAGCCCCGAATATTTTTCCAACATCTTCCAAGGATGCGATCCAACTTAGATGATTTTTCGTAACGATTCCGAATTCACTTCCGGTTTGAAAATGCGTTAGTGTCGGCGCTACCCAACCATTGGCAATACCGTTTGTCATTTGGTTGAAAGCAGCTGCAATTATAGATGCAATGATGAGGGTTAATTATGATCGATGAATGATGAGATGTAATCTGATTCTGATGTACGAGTATGTGAAGTGTCAATCAAGAGAGCCCGAATTCGTTGTATTGAAGGTGAAGATCTGCTCCTCATGAGTGGAGTTTGATGATTTGTGATGATTTGGCGGGGGGGGGGGAGGGTTAAGCACTTGAGATGGTAAAAAAATGGAATCAATGTTTAAATTTGAGTCCTTTGAAAATATTTTGTGACGGGAGGAGATGGCTGAAAGCTTAATTTTTGTATGAAATGGAGCAAAAACGAAATTTTGACAAAAATTTAGATTTTCAAGAGGTGCGTTCCTCGAAGTTTTTAGTTTCAACTTTGAGGGTTTTACGAGAAAAAATATCGAGTTTTTTTTTTTAGCAAAATCGTTTCAAAATGTTAAAATTTCTATAATTTACTCGAATCTGATCATTTTGCTTCGATCAATTGATAAAAATACCACAGAACTCTATTTGGGAGTAATTCAAGTACGTGACTACATTCACTGTCAAACTCTGGCTCTCGTGATACATCAGAAACATGAACCCAATGATGATTTATATGGGAAAAAAAGAGATCATATTTTCAATTACCTGTCATAAGCGATAAAGTTTGATGTAAAGTTTCGGCCGATTTTGTCATCTTTCCAGCAATTGATAAGTTTAGGTAGGTGCACTATATTATGTTTCAAATACACAACGACCGAATACACGCACGCGTCACCGAAGAACTGAAAATTAGCAGAATACGAATTGATTTTCTCGCCCCCTGATGTTATCGGGATAATTAATCATTTCATTTAAATAATTTACCAACGCGTAAGTGGGTAAAGAAATTAAATGTACCCAACTACCTATATCGTTGGCTGATAAAATGTATAAATCTTCAATAGCTTTCAGGCTGCAATCGAATGCTTAATGAGCCAATTTATCACGTAATTCTGACGATTCTATCTGTATTATTTTATCAGTAATAAAAAATAATCTTTGAAAAAAAAAAATTACATATTTTCAAAAGCAAAATTAAAAACCGCTCACTTGAAGGGAAAAAACTTGTAAGTGGAGTACCTACCGTTGATAATTCGTAAGTAAAATTTTGCAGGTAGGTAATGATGCTTTTTCGAACAACGTCATACCTACTTATTTATCTGTCGAGTGTTACAACTTATGACTACAAATGGAACTGAAAACAGATTCAATGTCAATTATATATTTAAATTCACTCGTTATATTTGGCTCGATTTTTGATTCCATTTTATTATGTACATATGCAAAATTTTTCATCGCCATATCAAAGCTTCGCAGATTGGTCGCTTTATTGAAATTATGGGATTGGTTACGTTTGTTTGTATGTATTGTAATGTGTATGCATGCTTATGTTGCTATGTTTTTGTTTTTTGTTTTCGTTTTTTTTATGTATGGTATTTATATTGTGGTATAGTTGAGAAATGGAGATATTCAAAATGACGTCACAGTTTCGGAAACGGATTCCCAATGTGATGGGGAGGAAAGTCAGGTTAGTAGCTTTTTTTATGATTTTTATTTTTTATTTTCATTTGTAGATGTAGTCGAAAAAAAATACTGTACGATTTTATCAGTTTTGAGTGGTATTTTTGAGAGAGCTGCTTTACTTTTTTTTTTTTTTTTTTTTTTTTTTTTAGTTTACGAAAGCTTTGTGAGATTTTGCTATATGAGCATGGAATTCGCGTATCGTATGCATTATTTTGTCTATATAAGTTCATTGACGTATGTACCTCTACCTATATGTGTATGTATTATGAATATGAGGGTTTCCTTCAAAATATGTTTTATCAAGTTTGCGTGTGATGATCAATCATACGATATGTGAGATAAATAAAAATGTTAAAAATGTTAGCACTTTAACGGATGATGTACAAGTGATACGTGTATGGCCATTACAGGATAATTATTGGTCTTGAATTAAATGTGGTGTGAGATTCGATAATGAGGTTACACAGAAAAAAAAACACTTACTCATTGCGCGAGACCTACGAGCATCCGTTATTTGAGTAATTGATATGTATACTTTATTTAGAAATGATTCGAAGACGATATTGAAATACAGAGATAGAATTCATTGGGGGTATTTGATATCTACTTATTACCAGTACAAGATGCTACATAAGTATAAAGGTCGTTTTTACAAGAATTATTAAATTATTAGGTTAGTAGATGTAAATTTGTGGGTGCCAGTTTTTCTTTAACGATATTGGAAGTTCTTATGTTACGTTATTTTTTTAATAATTCATTCCATACGAGCTTAGTAGTATGTAAATTGGAGATGGTTTCAAACTTTGGCGCTACAGAAATTTAGGAAAAAAATTTAAGGGCATTGTAGAATTATTCAATTTCTGACTATAGGTAGTAAAATTCGACATTTACATTTTGAAGATGTGCTAAAACAACCTTGTTTTTTGACCCTGTATTCTTGACATTCTATAAATTTTCAGCATCGCTTCGTTCAGACTTTCTTTCATCTTTCATTTTTATAGGCCTTCTTTCAATATTTTTGAAAAATTCTTGTCAGATATGTATCCCTTACTTCTTTTGAAATTTTAGCTCCCCCCCCTCAATAAAATTCTGTGAGTGCTGATCCTGATACATGAAAGGTAGCAAAAAAATGTTGTGGCCTCATTGAGAAAATAGATGAAACCAGTTCTGATTTCGAAACTTTTTTTTTTACAATAATGATTACAATTAAGATCCCTATTGTGTTTATGGTTCAACTTTTAATTTTTGAAAAAAAAAATCCAATTAATTGGCTTTACAAACATCATTAGTGATTGACTGTGATAAGATGTGGCGCAAGATTGAGTCAGGAACTCAATTTTAATCAAAAATCAGAGCACGTCAAGTACTAACTGAAATAAACTTTAGTTATGTTACACTTTAACTACAGTTAAAGGTTTCGGTTACAGTTACTGACTATTGGGACTGTGCAACCAGAACTCATTTTGGTTTGTGTTCCAGTTCTGGTTTCAGTTTTGATCTCTTGTTTCTAGTTCCTACTTTTTTGGTTTCATTTTAGGTTCTATAGTTTTACAGTTAAAGTTTTAGGTTACTGTTAGTGACTATCAAGAATATGCTAGCAGAACCCATTTTGGTTCCTGTTCTGGTTCTGGTTTCAGTTTTGGTCTCTTGATTTTGGCTTCTACTTTTTCAGTTTTACAATTAAAGTTTTAGGTTACAATTACTAAATATCAGAACTGTGCAACCAAAACCCATTTTGGTTTGTCTTCTGGTTCTGGTTCAGTTTTGATCTCTTGTTTCTGGTTCCAACTTTTCGGCTGCATTTTCAGTTCTATAGTTTTACAGTTAAAGTTTTAGGTTACAGTTAGTAACTATATATAGGGACAGTGGAACCAGAACTCATTTTGGTTCCTGTTCTGGTTCTGGTTTCAGTTTTAATCTCTTGTTTCTGGTTCCTACTTTTCTGGTTTCTTTCAGTTCTGTAGTTTTGGTTACAATTTTGAACTAGTTTTAAACAGTTCTTGGTCCAGGTTTGGGTTCGCAGCCTTATAGAAAAACATCTACGTCTTATAGATAAGCATTGAGATGAACGGACGCTGGAGAGTGGATACGGAACCAATATCATTTTTCATTTTGGTTTTGGTTCCAATTTTGTACTAATTTTGTACCAATTTTATGCGACTCTGGGTTCTGATTTCAGTTTACAGCCGTACTGAACATCTTAGTTACAATTAAAAGTTACAGTTATGGTTTTGGTTAACACAGCTGTTGCTAACACTATTTCATTACCCGGATACCCAACACACTTAAACCTTGGAAGAAAAATAAGTTTTGCGGTCCTAGAAGACCGTTGAGACCATTTTTTGGCCATATTAAACATTTATTCCTCCCCTCCAGCCTTTGAAAGTAAAAATTGTTTCCTCAGCTCTGTACAGACCAAAATCGGCCAAACTTGAGCAGTAGGCTTGAATTGCCGATGGATTTCATATTTTCGAAGATGAATGGCCTCGGGTCAAAATTCAGTTATGCTCAAATTTTAAAGAGGGGGTGCTGAAGGCCAAAATCGTAAAAATTGTTCTTTTTTGTGCCAGTCGATAGGTAATCAAAAGTTATTCAACATATCCAAAAATCAGCCTCCAAGGTCGATTAGGAAAGGAGATATGGAAGGTTTCCCCTTTTTAACCTTGAAAACAGGTTTTACCTCCTCTGTCGCCATTCATCATTAAGCTAGGAAGATAAAATTTGGATTGTAGTATGAGTAGAGGCTAAAAATGTGCGTTTTGGGGTTTCAACTTCTCAGCCTCCTTGAATCCCCTCACAGCTCTAAAAAAGTGGGTTTTGGTTGGTTTTTCTAATTTTTTTAGTTCTCCCTTCCAAATCGAGCTACGAGGTTAAAATTTGGTATGTAGATTTAGTAAGTGAACTAGAAATGCTTTTTGGGAGTTTCAATTATTCAACCCTCCTTGCTACACATCATAGCCTCAAAGAAGTAGTTTTTCGGTCAGTTTTTCTTATTTTTCGAGTTTGTCCCACGCATATCTTCTCTCCTAATTTTGATGGGAAGTTGAAATTTGGTTTGGAGATTTCGTAGTTGCCCTACATGTGCCTTTTCGGAGTTTCAGATATTCATTTTTAATATCTACCCGTACCCCTTCCACTACTGAAGAAAATACATCCCAGTGCGCATCTTTTTTTATTCCATAAATGGACATGTCCCCTATCCTCATTACTTTAGGAAAATCTGGCTCAAAAAGCAATGTACTGCAATGCCTTTTTTAAAGCTCCAACCTTCTCTTTATTATTTTTAATAAAATGCAGTGGGCAAGTGTTAAACATTTCCTAAATAACCTGAAATAGGTGCGTGGATTGTTTCACAGGACTAGAAAGTTATACCAGGGTTTTGTGATCTTTAGTGAGAAGTTGTCAAAACCTAAACTTCAGATATAAACAGATATCACCAAAAAAACATGTTGTACGAATAATTTGTCTATCTTGAAGTAGAAGGGGCAGATGCTGCTCTTAAAAATGTATATATATACAAAATTAAGTAATTTTCAAGTTGGAAACTGAGTAGGTGCAAAGTTGAGCAAATTTTGTGATTTTCATTTTTGGCCCAACTGTGAAATTTAAGCGGCTATTGTTGCATGCAGAATAGAAAAAATTCTTTCAAAAAAAGTAATCGTGGAAATGGATATTACGTATAAATTTAAACAAATTTTATTCTGTTCAATTTTTGCCTAACATAAAACTTGAAGGAGCCTGGTAGTTTTTGCTATGAAACATATATACTGGTAGCTCTTACATTTTTAATATTAGGCAAACAATGAATGTAACAAAATTTAGTTTTTCTTTATTACGCAAATTCATTTCCATGATTAATTTTAAGGTGATTTTTTTTTATTGCAGCAGTAGCCCCTTCAATTTCGAAGTTCGACTTAAAAGGTACATCACAAAGGTTGCTGTATTTTACACATACTACCCATTTTGTTTGGAAATTTATTTTTCAATCAAATTTTCCACCTATTATTTGTTCCTTCAATTTTCAAGATATGTAACTTATTTGTCTGTTGAGTTTTTGTAACCTCTTAACACACTACAGAAGCAGAGTAGAGAAAAAGTGTAATAAATCCGATTATAACCCCAATCCTCTAACCCCTTTCGTCAAAATTTGAAATTTAATTCAAATTTCACTCGGATGAAAAAATTTATCTTCAAATTACCATTTGTTTTTAAATTTGCAAAAAATTATTTACAAAATCAAAGGCTACCATTAGTTGATTAAAAAAAAATTTCTTCGTCATTTATTTTAATTTTTATTATATTTTTCTTAGCAAATACCAAGAATACCTGCTCAATGAAAATCATCAAACTAATTATTTGAATTTTTTCTTTTCTTTACAGCAAAATTCCGAAATCAACATATGGCACAAAAGAGTGGCCGAGCTGACTAGCAGACTTGCCGAAGTAGAAGAAACGTTGGCGAAAACGCAAAAAGAATTATTAAAAGCGCAAGATACGAATTCCCGGTTACAAAGAGATTTAACCGAAAATATAGCCCAAAAAGAAGATCAGGTACGTGGTGCGTACTGTCGTCGTACGTAAAATCACTGCTCTCATTTGCGATTAAGTATATTGTATCGTAACGTACCTGCACCTACCTACGAGAAAAAAGAATCGTGTCTTTATGTACACGAGTATAAAATTTAATTTACCACCGAACCATAGTAAGGCTGCGAGCTGCGTGGTTGGGACAATGTAAACAAAGTAAAGGGTTTTAGATTTTAAGTGCTACGTATTATCATTAAGCCGGTAATTTTTAAGTTGAAATAATTGATGGGCCGATATAGTCTGTGTGAAAGGAGCTTATTACGTCGGTGTTTTTTTTTTTTTTTTTTTTTTTTTTTTTTTTTTTTTTTTTTTTGTGGATACAACAAGACGATAAATTTACGACGATGATGTGAAATTGTATATGTGTACATGTATTAGAGTGTCTTTTAAATTATTTATGTAGGTACCTGTACCGAGATTCGTAGCACGCACGTATATGTGAGGAAGTGTGCGAGTGAGTGAATGAGGGTTGTTAAAGAAAAAAAAAAACGAGTAGAAAATTATATAAAATAAATCTATACCTTACGCGTCTTCGTTTGATGGTGTCGGTGGTGCGAGCATTATAATTAATGTCTAAAATATAGTTTTATTTATTTTTTTAATTTACCAATTATTTATTTAATTTTTTTTTTATTTTACAGGAAGAACGAATTGCCACGTTAGAGAAACGATACGTTAGCGCCCAAAGAGAATCGTCATCGTTGCACGATTTGAATGAAAAACTGGAACAAGAATTGAAACACAAAGATGCCCAGATAAAGGTTAATGCGAAATATTTTATAGGTTTTGATCAATTTGAAAACCTATATTTACCTACCGGTTCTAACGAATGTGAATACATCGACCCTATTAATATTTTACAATTATTAACCCCTCTTTTATACCTTAGCTTAGTTTATCGTTGATAAATTAGCATGTATATATTTTTTTATGTATTAACCTGGTGCATGTTGGATGTTGGTTCCTACAGTTACAAGAAGATAAAATTAGGGCTATACAAGAAAAATTGGAGCTGTGTGAGCAAAAGTTAGCTCAATACGCTAAGCTTCCAGATATGGAGCAGGAATTGAAACAAAGGATGGAAGCCCTTACACAGGTAAGGGCTCAGGTACGCGTAATAAAAATATGGATTACGACAACACACCATATACTTTTTTCCAACACAAGTAGTTTTGTAGTTAGCGTCTTTTCTCATTTATATGGTAGTAGTTGGACAATTGAATTTTTTAAGCGTATGTGTCAAAATACTTACTCGTATCACCATAAGTTATCATAGGTATCAGTCGGTTATAGGTTTTTGCTCCATAAGTGACTTGTTTTCGTGTGCGTTTGTTGCTATGTATTCGAAAGGGTTAAAGGTTTAGGCTATGGGTTCTTTTTTTTTTTTTTTAAATGTATCACACGAAAAACTAACCATGGTATGTGTTTATGTAAATAATATAATGTAATTTTCTACAACGTGTTTTTGGGCAACAGTAATGGTTATGTATTTGAGGGAATAACGGTTACTTTTTTTTAATTAATTTTTTTCTTATATTTGTACGTAGATTTGTACCTTTTTTTTTCTGTTTAAATATTTTTTTTCGAATGCTCAAAGATGCATGTGTAATGATTTTTCCATATTTTTTTTTATTTTCTTTCTATATTCTTTTCATTTATTTATTTATTGTTAGCTTATTTTATGATATAATTTTGCTATATTTTTTTTCTTTTCTAAAAATTGTCCATTCAGTATTTGGAATATGTTTTAATAACGATGTAATGTTCAGGCTCAAGAAAGACATGGCACCGCTGAAGATCGTATTCAAAGATTAGAAGCCCAAGTTGATGAAAAGAACGCTGAACTAATGAGACTAAATCAACGACTTAAAATGAACGAGGAACATAATACTCGCTTGTCTTCAACGGTTGATAAACTTTTATCAGGTGAGATATTAGAATAGATCCTACATCAGGGATCGATCGAAGTTGAATTATTTTTGAAATGTTCGCCTAGTTTGGACTAACCTCTCAGAACTTTTGACATTAATTTTTAGTCGTTGTGGGAAGTCAAAAGGAGGGAAAAGAGAGTTTGTCGGTTTTGAGCTTCTCCCAAAATAACCGCTGATCGTACCGATTCTTAATTAGATTTTCAATTATTTTTAAAGATAGCCGACGGATAAGATCAGATGAAAACGACCGAGAGCTGAAATTTGAAACTAACCGATGGGATTTGGTTCTTATGGTCTAGAAAGCTCATGCTGAAAATTTTATACCCATGGCTCTTTACCAACTCTAGCTAAGGGCCAAAGCTTTTCGAAAAAAAATTGACAAAAATGCGTACAAAAGGCAGAAAATTTATTAAAATTTACGAAAAGATGTTGAAAAATAACCAAAAATTGAACAAAAATATGAAATTGAATATTGAAAATGAGCTACAAATTTGACAAAAAAGGTTTAAAAATGCATAAAGTTTGTCAAAAATTACTAGAAAAAGTTAAAGATTAGGTAAAAATTGGTTTAAAATGTGAAAAAAGGTCATAAAAAAATGCTGTATAAATTTGACAAAAAATGCAGAAAATTGATCAAAAATTTAGAGAAAGTAAGGAAAAACAATTGAAAACAGACCGAAAATATGATGTAAATCGTTGAAAATCATTGAAAATTGGATAAGAGTTTAACAAAAATGCGTAAAAAATTTTAAAAAAATCAAAAATCACGAATAAATGCTAAAAATATACCTAAATTATAAAAAAAAAAATGTTCAAAAATTGGGTAAAAATTTAACAAAAATGTGAAAAAACAAGTGAAAAATGATCTAAGATATGGAAAAAATTGTTAAAATCATTGAAAATTGAATAAAAATTACAAAAAAATATTGAAAAATGAAGAAAATTGGGAAAAAGATTGCCAAAAAGTATTTTTAAAAATGCGAATAATTGATTAAAACTCACAAAAAAGGTTGGAAAATCACTAAAAATTGACCTAAAATTTGGAAAAAATTGTTTATACTCATTGAAAGATGCTTAAAAGATTGACAATAATGCTGAAAAATGATTGAAAATCACGAAAAAATATTGAAAAGCAGGGGAAAATTGATCTAAAATATTATAAAATCGTTGAAATTGAGTACAAATTTGGCAAAAATGCGTAAAAAAATGAAAAAAATTGATCAAAAACCACGAAAAAATGTGGGAAAAGTACTAAAAATTAACCTAAATCATGAGAAGAATCATCAAAAAAGGGATAAAAGTTAGACATAAAATCCGTAGAAAAAATGATGAGAAACGAGTGAAAACAAACCAAAAATATGAAATAAATCTTTAAAAGTAATTGAAAGTTGGGTCAAAATTTGGGAAAAAAGTTTAAAAAATGAAAAAAGTTTCCCTAAAATCACGAAAAAATGTTCAAAAATGACTAAAAATCAGCTGAATGATAAAAAAAGAAATATCAAAAATTGGGTAAAAATTTTACAAAAATCCGTAAAAAATGCTGAAAATTTATCAAAAGTTACAAAAAAATGTAAAAAAACAAAAGGAAAATGATCAAAAACATTGAAAAAGTTGTGAAAAACCATTAAAAATATGTTAAAATTGCGTAAAAAATGAAAAAAATTGATCAAAAATCACGAAAAAATGTTGACAAATTGCTAACAATTGACCTACATTATGAAAAAAAATTCCTCAAAAATTGGCTAAAAATGTTACCAAAAATGCAGAAAATTTGTAAAAATTACGAATATATTTTGAAAAACAAGTAAAAAATGATTAAAAATATGTAATAAATTGATCCTAAAAGTGCGCAAAAAAATATAAAAAAATTATCAAAAATAAAAAAAAAAAAAGCTAAAAAATGGATTACAATTAACGTGCATTATGAAAAAAAACATCATCAAAGATGAAAAAAGAAGAAAATTGATGAAAACTACGAAAAAATGTTAAAAAATGGCTAAAAATTGACCTAAAATATAAAAAAAAAATATTGAAAATCATTGAAAAATGAGTAAAAAAGAAATGTTTAAAATCAGTTGAAAATCGAGTGAAAATTGGAAAGAAACTGATGGAAAGTGCTAAAAACTGATTAAAAATAACAAAACAATGTTAAAAAATATTTTGGAATTGGCTTAAAATAGGACAATATCTGTAAGTCATCGAAAATTGATTAAAAAACAGGACAAAGCGTTGAAAAATGGGAAAAATTCTGGAAAAAAATATCACTTTTGTACATGTAAAAACTTGATGCGTACATTAAAATTTTTTCAGAATTGCTTCCCTGAAACATTATGGTAAAAACTCGATTTTTTATATTTTAAAGCCACCCATTAATACCCTTCGGTATATAGTCTTCCACCAACGAATGTTTAACCAAAATTGGTTGAAAAATTTCTAAAATAAGAACTCTCAATACCAAGGGTACAGAAAGTAAAATTTTAATTCATAACAAGGGGTAGGTGCGGAGCAAGGGGCGGTAAACTTTACCACGAAGCTTGAGACTATAAGAACCAAATTCCTAAATTCCATTGATTAGTTTCAAATTTCAGCTCTGGGACAAATTCACCTATCGTATCCGCCGGTACTCCTTCGAAGGTATAAAAAATTTTCTTTAGCATAAAAATATTTAAATTCATTCGTTACCAAAACGTTAAGATATAATCGATCACGCAATTAAAAAATAAATTGGAATATCAAAATTTGAAGATGATTCTTCATCTTTCTGTTTATTTGAAAAATTATCCTTACTTTGTATGTTTTTGCAATATTGCTTTCATTTTACTTTGAAATATTGTGATGACGAGTCTTTCTTCAGATTTGAAAATTTATGCTTTCATTTCAACAAAGTGTAAAGTTAGCTATTTTTAAATGGATAAAACTATCAAAAATAAAGTTAGGTAATAAGCCTATTAGACAATAATTTCATTCTATATTATTAATTTTGTGTGAGATAATAATATTTCATACGTAAGTTTACATATGTTTAAATTACTTTATTCTAATAACGAGTTTTCTTCTTCCAGAATCTAATGAAAGATTACAGTCTCATTTGAAAGAACGAATGAATTCCATTGAAGAAAAGAACTGCCTAACACAAGATTTAGAAAAAGCTAGGAAGATAATCGAAGAGTTGCAAATAGAAAAGGTTAAAATTACGATCTTATAAATAGCTTTTTAGCAATTGAACATAGGAAATCAATCGTTTGATTATTTTTTTTTATACAGAATGAATTAATGAAAGAACTTAGCAAATCAAAAATAGAAATAGATTGTATCAAGAGGCAAATGTTACAACAAGAAATTGCATTCAACATTCAACAAACCGATGCGTTGACGAGGTGAACAAATAATACCGAATTCCGTGTAATGAAAAATAAAAACTTTTTTCTAATTTATATTAATTTCCAGGAGTCTGTCTCCAACGGCTGGAGAACCGAGTTCATTATTAAGAAGTAATACTAGTCAACTGTCACCATACGATTCACATTCGTTATCGCGGAGACATTTGAAATCAAAAGTTAACATGTTAGATGACGATACAACTAAAGTATGTGTGGCTCTAAATGAATGCTAATCCCTATGTTCGTAATCGAATAATTTCCTCATGTTTATTTTTCTTCTTCGTTACCTTAGGAATGGGAGAAATTACAACAAGCTCATGTATTGGCAAATGTGCAACAAGCTTTCGATGTTTCGAGCGATATAGAATGCGATGATAATGAAAGTATATTCAGCGGAGCCGATATGTTATCTCCTAATGGTCATACGGATGCCCAAACGTTAGCTTTAATGTTACAAGAACAACTGGATGCGATCAATAATGAAATCAGGTAAAGATGTGAAGATGTACAGATGTACACGGTGCCGTTGCATCAAAACAATGTGCAAAGAATCAATGATTTAGCTCGCGCTACCAATCCTAGAAAATATTCCATCCTCATATAGTAAATTCCGCGTTACGATTCTTTCGACAGACTAATTCAAGAAGAAAAACAGAACACAGAAGCTCGAGCCGAAGAATTAGAATCACGCGTCGGTAGCTTAGAGCATATGAACTTGGGAACACTAACCAGAGGACGTAGTTTCGACAAAGGATCGCCACCATTAAGCGGAAGATCGACACCGCAACGGGATTACCTACATAAATACCACACGGTGAGTATCGATCGCGAATCAAACTACCTTTTGTACGTTATATTTATACATATATGTAGGATGAAAACTCTGGGGGAGGGAATTATAGTGCATCTACATAGTACCTATATTAATGGTGATGCGGGAACGATATTATGAAATAGCGATGTTTTAATATAGGCTCCAGCTGCCATGTCTCCGGCTCACCTACGCCAGTACGCGGATTCTAAACACGGTTATGCCGCATACGAACCTGTAAAAAAGGTAGAGAAAATGCACGACCAATTGGTTATCGATCGAAAAATCAAACCAAAGAAACTGGCGCTGGCGTCTCGCATAAACTTAATATTTCAAAAAGAAAAAAAAATCGTGAGATTAGCACGAATATAAGCTGTTTATATAAAGCTTGATTCATTTTGTTTTTATCTCTGGAGCTGCATATATACCTTATACTTATACTGCGAGCTTAAAACGAGGATATGTGCATGTTATCAAATCATTACGTACATTATTATCATCTTATACGACGTAATGATCGTCGCGATCATTTAATCAAGGAATGCGATGCTATTAGCTTTGATATTCTTGAAAAGGCAAATTTCAGACGAATTTCGGTGGTACTGTCGATGACATGGTTATATTTTTTTGTTAATCGATTTTAATCGAGGTTGTATATTTTTTTTTTTTACCATAGTTACCGTTTCCGGAGGATGATAGTTCTTCTATGTCTGCTGTAAATGCGGCTGGTACTGCTAGTCCTCTCACTGCGAGATCTATGAGACTGGAAAGAGTTGCCCATGCTTTGGCTCAAAGTCAAGAAGAATTATTGAGGTTTGTTTTAGTTATTGTTTTTTTTTTTTTATAAGTGTTCTAGAAATAAAATTATTAATGAGAAATTTCTCGCGTTTATAGAAAAGCTGGCATTAATCAATTACCGAGCAATCAAAGTATGAACTATGAACATAGTAATTACGCGTAAGTTACTTTTTCTATGCAGCTAATATAAACATATTGTACGCGTTTGTATTTTTAGCCTGATTTTTATGTGTCACATTGTCAATGAAACCAGTTTTTTACGATATAACGGCCTATGGCGGATAGAGGGAGGGGGAAGGTATCAATCGAATCTGTTTTGGAGTACCAGAAGACCATTACGATCATTTTTGGCCATGCCAGATATTTATTTTTATTTCATTTTATTGGCATGGGTCAAAGATGAAAGAACATGAATTTTGGTTCTCGTTCTTGTTCTTGATCTCACGAATCAAAGTTTTTTGTTCCTATTGATTTTGTTTTCATTTTTTATTTGTAAACTTTGTTCTCATTTTTTTCTTATCCTTCACGGTTCTTGAAATATTGTTTATTTCTTTGTTCGGTTTCATTTGGTTCTCTGTTCTCTTTTTTGTTGTTTCTTGCTCTTCAACTCAACCTCCAAATTTAAAAAAAATTGACTGAATGTCGTCAAATCAATGAAAAATTTAATGAAAACGAGAGTAAAACCACAGAGAAAATTATTAAAATGCGCTTAGATTACAACAAATTGAAGATATATAAACTGAAATTTGAAAAATAGAAAAAAAGAGTTAAAAGAAGGGAAAAATAGTTCTTCTTGTTCTTTCAAATGAATTTTTCAAAGTCGTTTCTTCTACTTCTTAACATCAAAATTGCTTTCATTTTTCGCGTTTTTGCTCTCATTCTTCAATTACTCAACTTTGTTGTTCTTTTTTTCATTCTTGTTCTCTAAAATCGCATGAATTTTACGTTTTTGGTTCTCGTTCTTCGTTTTTTTTTCCATCCCTGACATCGATACGTTTTGTGGGAGGGGGGAGGACATTTTCGGCAAATAGGACGTTTTTGATCAAAAATTCTCGATGAAAGATGATTCTGCATAACTTTTGCGTTTTGCACATTATGTTAGTATAAATCTCTAATTTAAAGAAATAAAAAAAAATTGAAAATAAAAAAATTTAAAAATTACAAAAGTAATTGAAATTTAAAGTATAAAAAATGAAAGAAATTAAAAAAAAAATATAATTAATAATTTAAAAAATTAAAAAAAATTGAAAAAATTGAAAAATTAAAGTAATAAAAAAATAAATAAAAAAGGTTTTGATTTTTTATTTGAAGATTTTGTTCAATAACTCGCGGTGAAAGATGATTTTGAATAATTTTCGCATTTGATGTTAAAATGTTGACATGGATATTTTACATATCCGTAATCTAGAATTTTTCCCTGCAAGTGCCTAAATTTTTCGGTTTATTTTTTTCCCTGAAATTCAAAAATCATTTGTTCTGTTCACTACTGACCAAAATCGATCAAATTTTTTGAATGGGTTTCGATTGTCGTGCTATTTGATATTCTGGAGTGGGCGTGACCTCGGGTCAAAATTTAGTTATGCCCAAATTTGGGGGAGGAGGTGGCTGAGAGGCTAAAATTGCAAAAATTGTTCCTTTTTAAACCAATTGATAGATAATCTAAAGTTGTATAACATGTACAAAAATTAGCCTCCTTGGTCTATTAGAAAGGGAGATATGAGGGGATTTTCTCTTTTTTCACCTTCAAAAAGGCCTGTTCCCTTCCCAACTCCTTTGCAAATTAAGTTAGGTAATTCAAATTTGGTATGGAAACTTATTAGAGGCCATAAATGTGCCTTTTAGGAATTTTGACTTTTCAGCCTCATTGCGCCACCTTACAGCCTAAAAATTCAGTTGTTTAGTCTGTTTTTCTTATGCTTTTAGTTTGTTCCTCTCATAACTCCTCTCTAAATTGAGCTATGAAGTTGAAATTTGGTATGCAAATTTATTAGTGGTCCCAGATGTGCCTTTTGAGAGTCTTAACTTTTCAGCCTAACTGCACTCTCTCAGAGCACTAAAAAAGTAGTTTTTTTGGTCGGTTTCTCGTATTTTTTGGGTTTGTTCCTCGCATAACTCCTTTCCAAATTGAGCCAGAAAGTTGTAATTCGACATGCAGATTTAGTATAAGTCTTAGATGGTTCCTTTTTGAAGTTTTGACTGTTCATAGCCACTGCCCTCCCCCCCTTACATCTCCGAAATGTGGTGTTTTGAACAAGTTTTCTTATGTTTTGAGTTTGTTCCTCTACTTGTATAACTTCCTTACAAATTAAGCTGGGAAGTTGAAATTTGGCATGCAGATTTAAATTGCTCTTAGATGTGCCTGTTAGTGGTATCGACTGTTTAGCCCTATTGAATCCCTCGTACCCTTATCGCTGATTTTTCTTTTTATTTATTGATGAAAACGTATATATTTTTTTTAATGAACAGAAATCAAGATATGATGCATAGGAATATGCAGTTATCTAGTCTGCCTCGTACTACACAATCTGGAACAATGAATTCGATCAATAATTCATCTGCCGTAGTTTCAGCGCATAAGAAAAAGAGTATCAAGTCTTCTCTGGGTAGATTCTTTAGTAAAAAAGAAAAAGTAAGACATTCTAACACATAAACATTCGATTGAAGAAAAAAAATATATAAATATATTCTACGTATTTAAATGCAATTTTTACAGGGTAAAGTAGTTAAAGAAGGTGTTATTAATCCGTTACCGCAATACGGAGGCGATTCCAGCTTCATGTCTTCGTCTTACGTTGATTCCGATATGACCGATAACGTTAGTCTATGTGGTTCCAGTATTGGTCAAAAAGGAGATTTCGATAGACGAAAAAAGAAGAAGTAATTTGATATAATCTATATTTTGTCAAAATATTTTTCACCATTCAATTCTACTTTCATATTATATTTTCGTAGACATGAACTTTTGGCCGAAGCCATGAAAGCTGGTACTCCTTTCGCACTATGGAATGGCCCTACAATCGTCGCTTGGTTAGAATTGTGGGTCGGTATGCCAGCTTGGTATGTTGCCGCGTGCCGAGCTAATGTTAAATCAGGTGCTATAATGAGTGCGCTTTCTGATACTGAAATTCAAAGGGAAATCGGTATTAGGTAATAAACCTCATGATTTTGTTACAATTCTAATATTTATTTTGGTATGTGTATTTTATTTTTATTTCCGTCTTTTTTTCTTTTTTTTTTTTTTATAGTAATCCACTGCATAGATTAAAGTTAAGATTAGCTATTCAAGAAATGGTTTCGTTGACCAGTCCGTCTGCACCAAAGACTTCGCGTAGTAGTTTAGCTTTTGGTGATATGAATCATGAATGGATTGGTAACTATTGGTTACCTGGTTTAGGACTGCCTCAGTATCGATCTACTTTTATGGAATGCTTGGTTGATGCTCGAATGTTGGATCATTTAACTAAAAAAGATCTTCGAGGGCAATTAAAAATGGTTGATAGTTTCCATAGGTAATACACATGATATTAAGAATAAATTAAAAGAAAAAGGATAGACAATTACAGTGCATCAATTTAGCCTCGCGAATTTAGAATTAATCAGTAAAAATTCTAACGAACGAAATTTCTTTTTTTAGAAATAGTTTGCATTACGGTATATGTTGCTTGAAAAGACTAAACTATGATAGGAAGCAACTAGAAGAAAGACGTAAAGCTAGCGAACACGATAATTCAGATGTTTTAGTATGGTCTAACGATAGAGTTATCAGATGGGTATCATCCATCGGATTGAAAGTAAGACATAGTGATTTTCTATATTCATTCTAGGTATTAATCGACTTTCAAAAATTCGAAATTAAATATAATTTTTCGTCAGGATTACGCGGTTAATTTATTGGAATCCGGAGTTCATGGAGCGTTAATCGCAATGGATGAGAATTTCGACAGCAGTAGTTTTGCGTTAACTTTACAAATTCCTACGCAAAATATTCAAGTAATTTGTCCAAATAATTTTACAAATTACTTGTGAAGTTGGTTTTGAAATAATAACGCACGAATTTCAATGTATTTTGTCTTATTTTTCAGGCTAGACAAATTTTGGAGAATGAGTTTTCAAAATTGATTGCGATGGCCGCCGAACGAAGACCAGATAGCACAAATATGAGTGACGCGAATAAATCCTGATATTACGCCCCCTCGTATTACGCGGATCCATCATTTTCCCGAATGTAAAACCTACGAATTGGTTGTATTTTGAAAAGAACGTTACGAAACGTTCGTGTCTTCGTATCCTTTATCGGATAATAATTAGCTTCCTAGCCGAGACGATAGGCGAAGGAAATAACTTTGCGAAGAAGGACGACAGTATTAATACTTTATATTATTACCCGTTAAGTTATATAAATAGCTGAAATTAGAACGTGATTACGAAGCTTTTTATATTTTAACGAAATTACATGCGTTTTAGTGGCGAAAGCGTTGACATGTTCCGTTTTTAGATTTGTAGTGTTTACGTATCAAATATATCGCTACGTGTCTCAGGCATCTGTAGTTTAATTTCTTTCCTTTTTTTTGTTTTGTTCTGAGAATCCGTTAGCTTATAGTTACTTTTTCTTTTTTTTTCCCCTTTTTTTTTTAAGATGTTACCATATCAGTTCTTATATATATCATTTAACCTAAAAGAAAGTTTTAATTTAATGAGTTATACCAAAGGGTACTTCTAACAGTATTGTCTGATAATTTTACTTTATGATACCTATTGGTCTCTCCTTTTTAAACTCTAAGTTGAATTTTTATTTTACTTTTATACGCGATTCTAGTGCCATTATTTACATGTGTTGTTTTATTTATTTTCAAATAGTAGTACAGTCGAATATACGACAGTTTTGTACTATATTTTTATTTATTTTTATACTACCTACTCGATAAGAGACTTTGTATCATAGTATGTACGATAACGATTTTTTTTTTTTACTATTTTATACTGTAGTCTCGTTGAAAGTTTTTTTTTTCCTTCTCATGCGTATGTTTGTATACTTGTTATTTTTTTTCCACAATCTGACAATATTTTTCTCGTCAATCAGGAAAGCATTGTATTTCAATAAGACTAAAGAGCTTTTTCGTCTTTTCCCCTTTCCTTTTTCAACGTATAATTTGCGCATACGTACGTTATAGGTGTACAATGCTTCTAAAATGCTCTTTATGTCTTATACGTAAAAATATACCTATTACTAACTAATTGTATAAAAATCGTAGCACTAGTCAATGTTGGCTACGTGAATATGCGTTTTCTCCTCTCTCCCTTTCTAATTGTCTTACTAGTAACTCGATTAGAATTTTATTGTTATTTTATTCCGTTAGGTGTGTTATTTTGATACATTTTTATATCTATCGCATACAAGGATGAGGTTCGAAAAATTACTGTGATAACAGTAGAATTGGTTTTGTCTTGCTTTAAAGTACCTCAAATACCGAAGTACCTACCTATACATAAAGTAGAAACTTTTACCCAAAAGTATGAGTCCGTATTATTGGTTACCAAAAGTCATCTTAAATGCGAGCTTATACATGCTGCAATGAACAAGATTGGAGTAGGACTGGATTTACTTTCCGTTTTTTGTAAAATGGGTACGCGTAGCTTTTTTAAAATTTAATAATTCGAGAGTATTCTTCGGAATATGTATTTGGTAGTCGATAATGTAACCGGTTTAGCTTTTTAATAAGTTTATCTCCATTGTGTGCATTGGAAACATTTTGTATCCATTTACGTTGTTATGATGTATGCCTAGTGAAATTTATACGAACTATAAATACAAAAATAAATGATAGTTTTCGGTGTTTGTTTCGTTATTTTTGGTTTTACGATGATTATTATATTCGTATGTAACAAAGTGACGCACAAGTGTCAAGTATTCTAGGAAGAAATGTGTGCGAAACTTCGTATACCTATATTTTTCCTCATAAACAATGGCACATTACTTCAATTTCATTACCCTGGAGAACGAATGATTGTCACTGGAAATAATAATATAATTTCAACAGCTTATTTCCAGAATACTTTATTATCAAACAAATGTTATGGAATGTGTGAAGTTATAATAAGTCAAATGTCAAGTTCAACAGGAGACAATCGACTCAGTAACTTCTAAATATTTTCAACTTCACAGAATATCTTGGAAGATGACAAGAAAGTAAACTTCTCAAAGTATATATTTAGGAGTAAATTTTATTGTAAAATTTACACGATATAAGAAAAACTGCAGAATAATTAGAAATTTTAGAATTCATCAGAATCTAGAGGAATAAAAAATTCTAGAAATAGAACAATATTCGGATTTTTCCGATGTGATACGAATATATCCGAATTAATGAACAGAAGTTGTACGTTGATTGGTTCGTAATCGACGCGGTGTTTCGTGTTGTTTGGCTTTCAGCTTTGATGGCATATTTTCATTAATTCGCATTTTATATTTTCGTACGCCCAGGCCTCCTGGCGATTAGGATGACATAAAGAATTCAGAATAGTTTAATTATCTTAATTAAAAGTAACACCGATAGTAAGTAATTGAAAATCAGGTTATAGATTTTTTTCATTACCAATTAATATGGTGCGGTGGTGCTTACCAATCAGCTGATTGTTGTTTAAAATTTTACTTGATTAAGAATTAATTACCGTATCAGTACTTTTGTCATTTGTTTTACTTTGATCAATGAAAGTTGTATCTACTTTTATTAGTTTTGCTTTTGACTAACTGGATACTGTTCACTAATTACTGATCGATTGTGGTTTTTTTCGACAGAATGCAAAAAATGCCACGAAAAAGGAATGCAAAACAGGTCGATTCAACGATGGATGATCGAAAAAGACTTCGTCATAATACGCATAAGTAAGTGAATGATCTTTATAGTTTTGTTATCACAGTGTGTATAGATTGTGACACAAATTCACTCACTCGGTGATTTCTTTTTCATTGCAGTAGTAGTAAATCAAACAAGATAGATGATACATTTAGTCAGAAGCAATGCATGAATTGGTTTAGAGAATATGCAACACCCGAAGAACCAGATGTGATAGGTAAGCTAGTATGATTATGTTTCAATATTACGAAAACGTTGTGAATTGACTTATTTGATTTTATCAAGGTCCGGAAGGAATTGAAAAGCTATGTCTAGAAATTGGTGTAGATCCGGAAAATGTTGCTATGCTTGTTATCGCTTGGAAAATGAATGCTCGCAGGATGGGATTTTTCTCTTTACAAGAATGGCTTAAAGGTTTTTCCGAATTACAGTAAGTTTGTTTTGATGTTGCGATACTATTATTGTGTGAGAGCAAGGTTCGAAATAACACAGGTTAAGTAATACGGGTAAATGTTTAATATGATATCTTCGTATTTTCGTAGGTGTGATTGTATTCCAAAAATTCAAGCGAAAATTGAACACGTTAAAAATTTATTGCTGGATCATGCTACTTTCAAAAGTGTTTACAGATATGCTTACGATTTTGCACGAGTAGGATCATAAAGAATTTATTAATTTCGTTTTTGTTGATTTTTGTGTGTTACATCTGTTGCTTGTTGGGTTTAGGATAAAGATCAAAGAAGCATGGATACACAGACTGCTAAAGATATGTTAAATTTACTACTAGGAAAGAATTGGAAACTCTATCCTCAGTTTCGCCAATTTTTAGATCAATCAAAGTATAAAGTCATCAATAAAGATCAATGGTGTAATATATTAGAATTTTCGAGAACTATTAGCAGCGATTTATCTAACTATGATATCGACGGCGCTTGTAAGCATTTAAATCTTTTTGAAAATTCGTTTTGGGATAGAATTTATGTAATGTGGTGTTGTATTCTTTTCAGGGCCCGTAATGCTGGATGAATTCGTAGAATGGCTAAAAAATTCAAGCAATGATTACTCTATGCAGAATTAGGATACATCGCTGAATGAGAATTGCCATTATAATAGCCTTTCATTTTATTATTTTTCGTTTTTTCTCTCTCTCTCAATTAATAAAGAAATCTTTTGAAGTCCTTACGCATCTAAAACGTCTATCTTAAATCGTTCGTGTATTTGGAAAATTTCATTACAATTATTCACTTTGGAAAGCCCTCGAGTGATTAATAGTGATAATGGTTCCATTTTTCCACATATTTTTTCCAGTAATTGTTACGTGTTTATATTAGTGATTTGAAACTTTTTTTTTAAAGGTTTATTTAAAACTAAAAATGTAATATGTTAAAATTATAATTTATAAATATTCAATGTTCTATTTCTTAAAGTATTATTTACACCCTCTATCAGATTTCATAGAACATCTTCGATCTAAAAATGCTTCGTGTAATTTTCCTTCTTCTTTAGCTTTCTTCAGTTTGACGTAACCACCAGAGCAAATTCGTACTTTTTTATCCTGAAATTTTTGGAATTTTTTCCTGCGAAGGAAAAAAGAAAGAAGAAATATTCGTAAATTGTAACGTTAATTCCAGAGTTATGTTATCGAGCGTGAACTTACACATAATTCAATTCAACTTCTTTCAAATCGCCTCTTTCTTCAACAGGAATATCTTCAAGAGGATCTTTTTCTCGAGTTGCAGCAATGTAACGCACTTGAACTATTTCCTTATCTTCCGCTTTTCTATTTGTCGCAACAACTGAATCATCTGATTCTCGTATTGACATGAAACATCCATTGCTACCTAATAAAGCTAGTTTACCATCCTAAAATTGGCGAAAATGAAATGAACGCGTGAACAAAAAATATAAAATAAATTTAACTCACTTGAAATATAGGCTCCCATTGTTCTAGAGGGCCTATAGCATCTGCTTTACCAATAACACATCCTTCTTTATTGTAACCCAAATATTTGCCGTAACCAGATTTGAAAGCTACTTTAGTTTCGTTGATAACAACTGCGGTCAAAACTTCTTCCGGAGATGGTCCGTCACCTAAATAAGAACGTCTGTAATCGTGATCTGTCAAAATTGGGCAATGAAATAAAAAGAAACATACCTTCATCATGAGGAGGTCCGAGAGTGAAACAACCATTATCTAACGCTTTAATGTAGGTATGATTACCAAATTCAATACATACGTTTCCTGTTATATCACTGACTAATTCTGCTTTACACCATCCTCCTGAATGAAAATAATTTATCATTATATTGGAGTACAAAGAGGATATACTTATATACATATTATGTAAAAACGATATTGTACCGTGAGAAGGAACGTCTGTATCTCCTTGACTTCCCTCCGATTTCTCCTTTTTATCCTTATGCTTTTTCTTCCGTTTCAATCTGAAAAATTCAGACTCAAGGGATCAAATTTTTGTTGAGAAATGAAAGTTGTTAAATAAAGACAACATACCCTTTCTTCTCGCCTTTCAAAACCAGTTTCCCTTTTTTGGCAACTTCGTACTCCGACATTGTATAATAAAGTCAAAATAAAAAAAAAATCTACAAATGAAACTTCTGAAGCAATTAAATTAGATTCAGGATGGATTGGGAAGGATTGAGGAACTTTTTTATTTACGTATGAATGTATAATGCTATATGATGTTTGATTAAAAATTGTAAATAGACAGAGTTTATACATGGGAATAGGTATAGCGCGTATCATCGTATTACATGGCAATTTTAATTCATTATTGTGCATTACCCGAATACTTGCAGAGGATCTTTTTTCAATTTATTTGAACAAATCATTCGTGAACCAATAGTTGAAAAGAAAACCCTCGATTTATTTCAATCTTGAACCTTGATCTGTTCGTAAATCGCGCTCATCCTTATCAGACACTAATATAATTCAAATTCTCAATATTGTAATTGTAATTTATTTTTCTTTGAGAAGTTTGAAATGATTTTGACTCACGATCGTCTAAAATTGAAACATGATGTATTTTTTTGTGTAAACATTTTGTATTGTTCGGATTAATCGAACTAATGTGAAAACAACCGATCAGAATGAGTACCAATGAAGCATCTAATCGAAAAAGAATAACTCTAAAACCAACTAGCTGTCCAAATCCTCTATTTGAAAAATGGTTATTAGAATGGAGAGATGAAGCTGCCAATCGTAATTCAGATTTGAAATATTGTTTTGATAAAGTAATATTATTTGGTACTTTCAAGCATTATTCCTGTACAGATATTCTGTGTCATGCAATTGTATTTAAAATGCATTTATTTCACAGGCATTGCACTCATTGCGGAAATATCCTCTTAGGTTGAAATCTGGCCGAGAATGTTTGATCTTGAAAAATTTTGGTACACAGTTATGCGTAAAATTGGACAGAAAATTGGACGAATACAGTAAAAGCGCAGGTTATTGTGATAATATTTAAATATTGTATTGCTTACCTAAGTGACTATTTAACTTTTGAATAACAAGGAGGTGCCTCAGATTCCACTGGTGACCACATTTTAAATCAGAACGCTCAGTCAGTTCAAGAAAAAGTGAAAAAAGTATGCAAACGAAAGAAAGACCATAATCAGGTAAGTACTAATTTATTTAGTCTCTTTTTTGTGTTCCGTATGCAAAAACATTTTTCGGTTCAGGCTGCAAAATCCGACGAAAGTGCTCCAACGTCTCCTAAAAAGAGGAAATCATATGTACCAGGATGGAGATCTGGCCCATACGCAATATTAATTACGCTGTATCGTGAACAAATGAAACCCAGTTACCCTGGTAATTTACCTGCTGTTTTTGTTACGATGTTCGTTTTATTATTTCATTATAAATTAATCAATTAATTTTTAGGTTTTTTAAAGAAAACGGAAATCCAAGAAAAGGCTCAAGATCTATGTGATAACTCTTTCGTCAAGCCTGATCCTGGTACTCACTACACGGCGTGGAGTTCAATGTCTACGTTGTTGAAAAAGGGATTAGTCAATAAACAAGGCAATCCTGCCAAGTAAAATACCATCTTAGAAGAAGTTATCCCTTATCCAGTGCACTGACTTAATCATTTTTGACAGATTTTCTTTATCCAAAGATGGAGAAGAGCTGGCGAAAAAATTATTAAATGAAACCGAATCTGGTGCTTCAACTTCAGCATCAAAACCAATTCTTAATAATTTAAATAATGAGCCAGTTCCTGAAAAATATTATGCTATTGATTTATCTGACAGTGAAATGGATTTTCCTCTTCCATATCCAACACCACATTTTCCTAGTCCTGTTAAGCGAAAACTTAAACCATCTCCTGCCAAAAAAACTCTTCCTATTGTAATATCTGACAGTGATGATGAATCTAATTCAGAATCTAAATTTAACAAATTTACAAAAAATTGTCCTGAAAAAGTGAAGTCTCCTAGTAAAGAATGTTTTTCATTTGCCGTATCAGATAGTAATGAAGATATCCAGATTAATAAAAATCTGATATCAAATTCGTCAAGCCCTGGTATTGATTGTATAGATTTAACTGATGATAATGTAAGTAACTTATAGAATGATATAAATCAACAGTCAATTTTCCCTACTTTTGAATATTGTTTTTGTAGATGGAAGACCAGTTGTCATTTTCGAATACCGTAACAAATAATAATAATTGGTTCGACGAATATAATAAAAAAAAGTATGATTTCTCTGAGCCATCCATTTCGGAATCTAATTCAAACTCCGCAGCAGCGGAAATCGAGCAGTTCATATTTTTACCTGGTGAATTCGAAATTATTCTTTTGGTTGATACTGCAGAAACTACGTGAGTAGATTTTTCTTTTTTATAACGTATTTTACCTGCATTAATAGTTTGGTGTAAATTTTCAGTGGAAAATTTCGAAATGCTTTAAGTGACGACCCGGTTAAAGAATTGACGAAATTAGGTACCAGATTCGAGGTACGTCACTTGAAGGTGGGAGATTTTGTTTGGATTAGTAGGCATAAAAATGGAAAAGAATTAACTCTACCTTATGTTGTGGAAAGAAAACGAATGGATGATCTTGGAGGTAGTATTAAAGATGGCCGATTTCACGAACAAAAAGTTAGTATAAAATGGATATCTGAATTAATTTCGAAATACTTTCCGACTGAATAATGATTAGTGATCTTAGTTTCGTTTAAGACAATGTGGATTGCAAAATGTTATTTATTTGGTGGAGAGATATGCCAATGAATGTCGACTGGGTTTACCCATAAATACATTACATCAAGCTGCCCTTAATACTCAAATAGTAGATAATTTTCATGTGAAATATACTGGAAGTTACAGCCATTCGATGATGTACTTATCGGTGATGTCTAATTTACTAGATAATATGTTTAAGGTGATGATTTAAAATGATCTTTTTCTTCAATCATCATTATTATTACAATGCGAATGTAATTGATGAACGAATTTTCTGTAGGATAAAACGTTGATCAGTTGTCCAAAAAATAACTTACCCAAATTCAACATCCAAGATGATTTAGTATCTTTAATTACTTTTGAAGAGTTTATTAAAATATCAGCAAAAAATAAGGTACTTTTTAAATTTTCTTCTGTGTTTTTTTTTTTTTTTCATTTTTTACTTTGTTTTATCAACTGTACAAAAAAATTACAGGTATTGAAAGTTCATGAAATGTTTATTAAACATCTTCTACAACTCAAAGGTTTATCAGTTGACAAAGCTTTAGCAATTGTAGAACTATATCCTACCCCTAGACAACTTATAGCTGCTTTCAAAAAATCAGCAAAACCTGAATTATTATTAGCTAATATTCAGTGTGGTTCGTTGAAGAGGAATATTGGACCTATCGTAAGTAAAGCTGTTTACCAATTATACTGTACCAAGAAATTCCCGTGAGTGTAATTACGTTGTATTGCTGTGATTTAATTAGCTATCCTAAATTATTATTTATTTATTTTTTTTTGTAATACAATGAAAAACGATTTTATAAAAGTGTTTTAAACGAATAATTTAAGAGTATTTGATGATTTGATAATTTCAAATGAACCATTTTTTTAGTTTAGATTTATGCTCAATTGATATTTATAAAATACAGAGAGTTTTTCACTACTTTCTTTTGTACTTCAAATACATGTCTTTGAAATATTTCGGTTTTGTTTTTATTGTTTCATCTTTTTATATCCAGAATTCTGAATAATTAATTAATATTTAAAATGTTGTTGCATTACATAAACTTTTCATTTTTAAATTAAAGTGAATGATAGGAAGTGAATCTGGATATTGTTGTTATTTGATTTGATTTGATTTTCTATGTTTTAACCTTTGAATATAAATTAATACTCAAAGGTTTTAACCTTTTATTTAAAAAAAATTATTGCAGTTGAAGCTGAAAAGAATGATAATAAAAAGCAGAAAATTCAGTAATTTCATAGTAATTTCTCGTAATTTATTTTTTTACCTACCCTTTATCCTACCTTTTGATCAATGCAACGATGAACCGGTGGTCGTTGCGTCGATGGAAACTTCGATGAGACCATCATTCCTTTCGTTTCGTTTCTTTGAAACGGTATTTTATTTGTGCATTACATAGCGGCATTCAGCCATTTTGCGTTTTGAATGTTGTATTTCAATTTTCCGCCGATCGTTGTTGTGTGATTGTTTCTGTCAGTTGTCGTTGCGGCTATCTATTATTTAAAGGTGAACTTATATTCATTGTTAGTTTTTTATAATATAAATCATCATGTCAGAAGATAAGAAACCCGAACAAAACGGCCCTCCAGTCAAACCGAATCAAAATCATCGCGGAAATGAAAACACAAGAGGCGGCCATGAAGGAGGACGTGGTCGATTTACAAGATTTGGACCTCGTAGAGATCGAGAACGTGATATTCGGCCAAATGACTCAGTAAGTGAAACACTTGAGTATTCCTCTGTATTTTGTGTTTATAAAATGTATTTGGTTTAACGTTACTTTCGGCTTCGTTATAGAATACCGGAGATCATGATGTTTCTATCGAAGCGAATCACGATGGTCCTCCAAACCGTGGTGGTCTCCGAGGTCGTGGAAGAGGTGGTAGAGGCGGTGGACCTATGAGAGGCGATAGGGATGATGGTGGTGGTCGGTTCAACCGCGGCGAAGTATGAATTTCATTATTTCCAAACCTATTTCATTATACCGCTTTTTGTAAAATTTCAATTTTTATGCCATCAGGATAGAATTCAGGATAAACTGGCGACTATGTCGGGAAACACGTACGATCTTCCTCCTAAAGACGATTCGGAACAGAAATTTTCTTCCAGATGTAGGTTATACGTTGGAAATTTAGCCGAAATAACCGAAACTGAAGTTTCCGAAATGTTCAAGAAGTATGGCGAAATAAATGAATGTTTCGTCAATGCTGAAAAAATGTTCGCTTTTGTCCGCCTGGTACTAATCATTTTCGTTGAAATATATCGGTTTGAATTTCATCATCATTAATTGTCTATCGTTGTTGGTGTTTTTAAGGATTATCGTGCGAATGCCGAACGAGCTAAGCGTGAACTTGACGGTGCAATGCGGAAAAATAGAGCACTTAAAGTTCGCTTCGCGCCAGTAGGTGCTGCTATTAAAGTTAAGAATTTAACTCAGTGGGTCACTAATGAATTATTAGAATACGCTTTTTCTGTCTTTGGTGAAGTAAGTAGAAACTTTTTTAATTATAACTGGATTATAATTTCGTACCATTGTATTTGTACTTGTTTATTTTAAATTATCTCGCTCTTTGTAGATCGAACGCGCCCAAATACTCGTCGATGATCGTGGAAACTCATTAAAAGAAGGTATTGTTGAATTCGCACGCAAACCTACTGCTCTACTAGCATTACGTAGATGTTCTGAAGGATGTTTCTTCCTAACCAGGTAATTTCGAAATGAATTTTCGATGCATTTATGCTACCAAATGCTACAACGTTTTACTTGACGTTTTTTTTAGTTCCTTGAGACCAGTGATCGTCGAACCCTACGATGTTATAGACGACGTAGACGGTTTTCCTGAAAAATCTATTACTCGCAAACCTCAAGAATATATTAAATCTCGTGAAGTAAGCGCAGCCTGTTTACTTATTACTTTTTTTTATCAGTCGATTAATTGACCATTTTTTCTAGGTTGGTCCACGATTTGCTAATACAAATTCTTTCGAATTTGAATACGGAACTCGCTGGAAACAATTATATGAGCTTTATAAGCAAAAAGAAGAAGCTTTGAAACGTGAATTGAAAGTTGAAGAAGAAAAACTTGAAGCTCAGATGGAATACGCGAAATACGAACACGAAACTGAGATGCTTAGAGAACGTAAGTTGTGTATTTCGTATGTTTTTTTTTTTTTTTTTTTCCCCGGTATTCTGTACTGTAATTTTTTATTGTAGAACTTAGAAAACGTGAAATGGATCGAGATCGTCAGAAAATTGAATGGGAAATGAAAGAACGCCAAGCCGAAGAGCAAAGAAGAATGGACGAAGAAATGATGAGAAGACATACAGATGATATGACTATGCGTATGCATAACCAAGAGGACGATTTAAGGCGAAGACAACACGAAAATAATCTGTTTATGCAGGTATTGTATCGTATTAGGCCTAACTTACTTGGTATTGCCCTCGCGCCACGCTTTCTTTCTTATAATTAGATTGCAAAGTGCCAAAGTAATTTTTTGAGGGCATATTGAAATCTTGATAGGAAGCATCTGTTGACGTTATTTCGTATCAGGTGTGCCGATTTAATTCAAGATACAAGTAATATATTTTTCAAGATGTTCGCTTTATCTAGTTTTGATACATAATTTTTTTAACTTTCTGAACCAGTCTTACCTAGTTATGAAGGTGATTTACCTGTATTTTATCATGTTTGTGATAACCCTCTCGCCACGCTTTCTATTCTTTTTCTGTGAATAGGACAGTGCCATAAAGAAATTTTCGAGGGTATATAAAAAATATTCTTGACAGGAAGCATCTGTGACTAATCCATGTTTCTAGGTGTGCCGAAAAAATCAAGACACATATACGTATTTAGTTTTAAATTTTAATACTGGAAACATCGACTTAAATGTAATGAAATTCCCTCTCGCCACGCTTTCTACTCTTTTTTTCATGAGTAGAAAAGTGCCACGAAGAAATTTTTGAGGGTATAAAAAATATTCTTGACAGGAAGCATCTGTAACTAACATGTTTCTAGGTGTGCCGAAAACATCAAGAAACAATCGCCTTTATTTGAAAATGTTACAATTAGGTAAAGGTTTACGTAATGAAGTATAATACGTTAAATTGTATTTTTCGTATTTAGAACCATCAAATGAAAATGGAAGAACGTGGTGGTCCCAATGGCGGTTTTGAAGCAGGTAAACATGTTGCAGATGTTAACACTGTAGAGTTAGAGTCTGCGGGTACGTTATGAGTGATGATTGCGTAGTTTTAGGCGTACAAGTGGAATATTGTCATTTGTACGTGTAGATTGTGTTGAGTAAATATGCTTTGAAAATTTGTTTTGAAATGAGTGTAGGTAGTTGGATGTTAGTTTTTGTATGATTATGGGAATTAATTCTCATCGCCCGTGATCATCGTTATAACGTACTTTGCATTGTTTCGCTTTCATTTATTAGCGAATTTATTGCATATGTTACAGATAACTGATGTTCTGTTTTAATTATGTTTTTTTAGGTCCCGGAAATGCGCCTGGGGTAAGTGAAAATGATTCAATCAAGTTTTTTAACCTAATTAATTTGACCGTGAGAAGTATTTCAGTTTACAAAGTTTTCGTTATACGTTTTTACTTGAGGTAAAATGTTAAGAATTGTTGATAGGCTTTGAAAAATATTGAGTGACTCGTTTTACATTTTTATGCAAAATGAATCAAACTGAAATCGTGATTACTGCTTCGGTGATAATGATGTTTCGAAAATTATATTCAACTTGATTGTGAAATTTGTCTGTGATCCGGACTAAAAGATCGTATCGGGAATTTAAAACTAATTGGAGGTCTCAGGATGAGAATACGTTCTCTTTGTCATACGAAGGGTGTACAAAAATTACAACTATATTAACGATCGATTCATCGTAATTATTTTATCAAAATTATTTATTTTTAATGAAATTTATTCGGGGACTTGAATTTACCTACTTTTCATTGAATTGGAATTTGAGTTTGATTTCTTTTTACCTATTCGTCGCGATTTTTTGAAATTAATGGAAGGTAGACTAGAGAGAAATTAATCGACTTTTTCACTTTTGTATGAAATGACGTGAATTACTCTTCGTTGAAAAGTAAAATCTTATCTACAATGATGATTTTGAATGTATTTTAGTTCGTGTGAAATTTATAAAATGAAATGATAAAAAATTCAGATTTCCTATTGTGCTGAAATTTATAATAATTATACAGTAATAAGCGCAGTTGAATAAACGATGAATTTATATCTATTAATGCTCGACGGTATTTGCCTACATCAGCAGCTGTAGTATATTTCGCTCGGTGAATTCCTTGACGTATTATAAATCTTCTGATCCGATCGCATACCTGTTGTCGTACTGCGTTGATACGGATTTCCTTTGGAATTTTCTCATACTCATTCTTCCCCATCGCTCGGTTATTGAAAATAATAACGTACAAATTACCTACGTTATAAGCATCGTATCGTAGGTGTTCAGTGAACTTGGTAATATCAACTTATGCTCTGGTTTACTTGATTCAAACATATAGTTTTGATTTGCTGTTAGTTGAAAAAGTTTAATACGCAATAACACTGCAAAAAGAATATACTTAGTTGTATACCGCGTATTTTTTTTTTTATATATATATATTTCCTGCGGTTCTACAATGTAATAAAAGACATGCATGATATATGGGAAGTTTGTTCGTTCGTTTTCTCTGTGCTCTGCTTTGCTCTACTCTTCACCGTCATCGTTACCAAAAATAAAAAAAAAGACTATCGCTTTTATTATCTTCTTCTTGTGACGAAACGGTAAAAAAGAAAGAATAAATGGTGGTGAGGGGTGCTGAACTTGAAAGCATCCCCATCGGTCTTTGTATAGTAATACTTTTGCGTAGGTAGTTGGTTAACCTTATAAGAACGTGTACAATGGATTATTTTTTTCATTTGTTTCGATGATGAGACGACGACGAGAATCGAATCGATTCCGATTCATCGTACATATATTTCATCATTTATTCTAATTCGTATCGTGTGTAGTTTATTTAAATATATACAAGGAGAAGTTTAATATTGTATGCAAAATGTGTACGCCTAGGCAGGTATCTTACGAACGAAAATTCGTATCTCAAGATGGATTTACGTACTATGTAATTTCTTATTTCGCCGTGCTTATTCAATATTGCATTATAATTTTTAAGGGACTGATACCGGAGTAAATAATTAGAAGAATTGTACTTTCTCGATCATATTATTGATCTTCGTCTAACGAGGTTGTATGATAAATTTATAATATACCTACCAGCCTACCTGTTTACTTTTCCATATTGAATTCTGGTATATTTACGATTTAAACAATTTCTTGTACATGCTGAAGTTTAGTAATGTAATTTTCATTAACGATATTTACGATGAAATATTCAGATTTTTTTTTTTGATTGCTCAGATATTCCAAGTCGGAGAAAAATACTCGAGAATTGTATTTAGAATCGCGACCTGATGAATAAGATTATTTTAAAATGGCTCGAAAACCGTTAAGAGCTAATTGAATGATTTTTAACTGACGAACTTCTTGCCTCTTCTTACAATTTAATAGGCAACGATACTGATGGTTTACCAGAGGAATATTTTTTAAGAACACAATTCACTCAATATATTCGATTTTAGATATCTGGTATAAGATATGCGATCTGTCTGCACTTCACCTGCGAACTGTGGTGTAATTTATATAGATACGTGACAGGGTTCGGTCTTCATGGTCTTTGCAATTTGAGCTAAAAACGATATTATTCCAGTTTACTACATGGATACCAGTATTAAATTGATTTCCCTCTCGACGATATCGTATCTTCATATTTTCAAGAGTATACTAAATCGTAAGAGCGACTGTTACGATGTCGGTTGAACCTATACTCGTAGTTGCAACTACACGCAAGTATATTAAGAAGTCGAGATGATATATTCGCGTATACGCCAATGTGCAATATCCGACTTAATTAACTCGATTAATTGCGTAGAATGTGTTTTAGAATTTACGTTCGGTATGTAGTGGCCTATTTGTATTGACGATACGATACGATACGATACATAACTTGACTAATGCGTTATGATATTAGAGAATTGTAACGTATATTTTCACGTTTGCTGTAATATTTTGGCGGCGATATGGCCATTCAACGAGTTATTTGGTGGTTCTATAAGCGTCAAAAATTGGATTATAAGTCTCATGGCTGTATTTTATGTACCACGTGATACGTACATGAGTATTAGGTATTTCTACTCGATCTATAGTAGGCTAAGATTTTAGTATTTTATGAACTTAAGTTGTTGAGAGGAAGAGGAAAATTGAGATTTAAACTTATCATTGTAATGTATTTGAAAATTAACAACTGTATGATTTGTGATTTTTTTTTAAAACGAAAACCTTTCCACCCCTTTCTCCCAACCATAATTAATGATGTACAATATCAAATTTAACCGATTCAACGTTTAATTTAATTTCATGTTACGTGCCCAATTTTTCAAAGGAGTTTAAACCGTGTTTTATTTTTATTTTTTTTATTATACTAGGCGTGTATAATTGCCAGGATTGTTACGCCCAGTGTCAATTGCTAGATTTGATTGTTGTTGTTGTTGTTTTTTAAAACGGTACTTTATACCGATTATAAAATCTTCAACTTTTTATCTGTGGAGTTATCAAACCAATCTGGCTGTAGAAATTTGAATATTTTTTGTACAAAAATTGAAATTGCTAATTTTTTCTACAGAATTTACGTACCTAACATTTTCGGTTTTTGTGTGTTTCGCATAACTTGATAATTTTTCCAAGTGTTCATGAAAAAGTCAAGTTTTGTGTGGTGGAAAGCTAACTATCCTAAATTGATGTCCTATCTATGCATTTATAAGAACGTTATTTGAAAAAAAATTTTTGAGCTGTGGGCGAATTTTGCAATTTGGAAAATTCACGTTCGTTTGTATTACATGAGATGGGTCAATTTTTATAAATTTTAGAAAGATGACACAATGGCCTGAAACTGACGTTGTAAAAATATTATTTTTCAAAGTTCAAATTTACCCTTCCCAGCAAAAGCTTAAATCTAAAAAAAAAAAAAAACCAAAAATTTTCAAAGATTGTAAAAAATAATTTTTCAAAAATTTTTATCAGAAATTGGTTTAATATTGATTGTACCTAAAATAATCATTAATTTTTCAACTCTACCCTCTATTGAAGAGAGACTAAAAAAAACGTTTACTTTTTAACAGTTTTTAAAATATTTTAAAATAATTTGAAAAAAATTCGATTAAGAAAACGTGAATTTAAATTAGTTCAGTATAATTATTTGAACTCATCTAAACCGTTTCCAGACATTTTTTCCTCCTTTATTTTTACAGTGGTTCTTAAGTATTTTCATTTCGTGACAAAAACGTCATTTTTCTTGATTTCTTATTCTTGAAAAAAAAAAAAAAAAAAAAAAAAAAAAAAAAAAAAAAAAAAAAAAAAA
>FIZR01009158.1:0-19527 GCA_900060175.1 Ferrisia virgata
GGGAACATCCCTTTTTCAGGGTCAAAAAAGAGGAAAGCCCTCATATCTCCCTTCTTAATTGACCTAAAAGGCTGATTTTTGAGTACAGGATACAAATTTGGATTGTCTATCGATTGGTTCAAAAAAAGAAAAATTAAGGCAATTTTAGCCCCTTAGTACCCACTTTTCCAAATTTGGGCACAACTGAATTTTGACTCGAGCTCATTTCCACTCCAGAATATCAAATGGTTTGCAAATTGAAGCTTATTTTCTAAAAGATACAGCCGGGTATGGGGTGACTTTGGCCGCAGCCCTGATTTTCGATCAAATGCCCCCAGATGGCGTACGTTGATGTAAAAAAATTCTGGAAAAACTTTTGACCCCCCCCCCACCTCCCTTTCAGAGTTATGGTAATTTTATTGCATTATTTTCAATAATTTTCAATTTCAACGGAAGCGAATGAAATTTTCTGTTCTTTGGCATAACGTTACATCTCGTAGAGGTGTATTTATGATAATTTATTCATCAATTTTGGTACACTCCTTCTCGTGGTTTTGGCCATTTGAAATTAGCGAAGTTCTACTAATTTTTTAAAGTCATCCCAAAAACGTGTTTTTTAACGTAGATTTACTTAACGTATCCATTTTTGGCGAACTCGGTTGGGCAAGGGTCGAAAATCTCAAAAAACCGTACAGAAATGTTTAATTTTAGCAAATTTTTCGAATTTTGATCGTTTTATACTGGGAATTAAAAAAGACCAAATGAAGAAACTCTCTAATTTGTCGTACTTCGCAAATTTCCACATTCAAAAAATATTACAACGTTTACTATATCCTTTCCTCTCCTCTTTCAACCTCAACACACCTTCGCTGATGCGAATTTTTCAAATAGGAATTTGAAAAACTTCCGCAATTACCCAGCCTATTTTATTTTCAACTCTTTGGGGGAGGCTTGACTATCATCATACGGGACTGATACACAGTGCAATCATATATTTCAAACCAACCTATCTACACTCCAAAAGGATTTTCAATTCAAAACACTGCGATCAAACTAAAAAAAAAAAAAAAAAAAAAAAAGGGAGAAAAATCCTCCAACATACGCTACTCGATTTAGTTGCACGTACGTAGACAGAGTTTCAAGCATTCACATGGTTCACATAAGCGCAGCAATAATTGAGTCGGATCTTAGATGTACGGTACGTACGTACATGAAATGCAGGTAAAGCGCAGGTGTTTTCATATCCTATTCAGATACGGTGGAACTCGACGCGACGAAGCGGCGGCTATGAAATAAAAACCATTACAACACATCTTCGTGATGCTGTAACCAGATCTAACAAAGATACGTTTTCATATCAACCCCTTCTAAATACGTTTCAAAATAACACTACACACGAGTCACCAAACTCCACTCAATGAATCCATTCAAACATTCGAACATACTCAATAGCGAGTAAAAAAACGCGAAACTTTTTTGTCGTCGGATGAAAAAAATTCATTACCTTAGATTATCATAATATTAGTATTCGACACATGATTCGAGTACGAGTACACAAGTACTTGGCAGCATAGAGCAGATACATTACATACATAGCGTAAGAGTAGACAGTCGAGCTCAATCAGATTTAATAGTTCAGTGGGACAGGCATTTACTCCAACTAATAGTGTGAGTAGCTGAGTGCCTAGACCTACCTACCTGTACATAAAAGCGAATTATGCTAAAATCACGTGACGGTATTCTTAGCGACCATTTCATTTCGGCCAAACAAACGACACAGTATCCGTTTTCAGCTTTTCATGTCATTTCGATACCGTTATTGTAATTAATCAGACGATAATAGCAACGACAAAGAGACTCCTATCGCAACTATACGTATACATACTGAGAAAAATTCAATACAAAAGCGTTGTTGATAGCGAGTAATTTTTCTCCTCGCACCACATCATCGCAGCTGCGGTGATTGGAGACGCGACATGTACTCGTCGTACATCTGCATAAATTCAGTGAAATTCCTTTCGCGGTTGGTCGAGACTTCCGCGAGACATTAGGCCAGAAATAGTTATGCAGATTCGCATGCAAAAATCCAAAATTCCGCTACTATCGCAATGGTCAGCATCGTTGTATTTTTTCAACCATCTTACACGATCACGATCAAAATTTAAGAACCACTGAATAAGAAAAATAACTTTTTCATGAATCTCACGTATTAGTCGATCCGACGATATTTAAATACTAAGTAGCATCACTATTATTTATATGCCATTTATGAAGCGTATATACCTAAACCAGACCTACGATCATGCTACGATGCACAATTCCACTCTCATCCAACAAGACTGCCCTATGCTGTCGCGGCTAAATTTATAAAAATAATTACACGCGTGGATAAAACGTACGTGTACAATGTGAATTTTTACATTTTTTACACACGATATATGTTGGTACAAGAATTTCAAATCTGATTTTTTTGGCTGACAAAATACGACTGTTACGAAAAACATCAACTTCTGGAACATGAATTCGTTTCGAATATTTCCCTTCTCTCGTCGATACTGATTTTAATATTAATAGAAAACCAAGTTCTTTTCAAGAGTGAGACAATGGATTGAGTTGGCAGATAGAATGAAGGAACAGAATTGTTCATCATATTGGTTCAAGATTAGGACATATGCTCAATAATTGTAGAGGAAACGAAACAAGATAAAATTGTCAGTAATTTCAGGATGCTGACAATCTATAATGAGATAGGATTTATTTCGTGAGTCCAAACGCTGGCATTCTACAACTATTCAATAATGGAGAGATTTTGATCATTAACAATTACCAATTTTCTTTCCACACAGCCTGCTCCATTTAACCTGTAGAAATTTTAAATTTGATTTATGAATCAAATTAGGTTCCAAGAAACGTCTTGAAGGAGTGAGTATCTTAATTTTTGCACTCCCATGAGCCTGCAAAAAAGTTATTTTTTCTTCATCGACACGTCAGAAGTACTACGCATCGCGACTTAAGCTAATATTTATTTGAAACGTAATTTTGTTGACCATGCGATTGAAAAAAAAAATGGCTCGAATTAACGTCACGCCAAGTTTCGGTCAGGTTGAAATTTCATTTCAATACACGAGTAATTTTCATATGGTATGCGTGATGTCAGCGTGTATAGTATTTATCACTCGACAAGTTAAAATAATACCAATTATTGCACTAACGAGTTGCCTTCGCGGCAAATATGCGAAACTTACTCGTATACTAACGTCTTGTAAACACTGTCTTCCTAATTAACGAGTTATTTTCATCTTTTTTTTTTCTTAATACTCCTCTTTATTTCCTATTTCGAAATTTATTTTCGCCATTCCGGGCATACTTATGTTGTACCAGAGTTCGCTGCGACAATTAACGTGTAGAAACACCTTCGAACAAGATATGGGCTGAATTACAGGCATTTATAACGTTCGAGATACGAAGAAAAAAATGTTTCTAGCCGTCATTCGAAGGACATATACAGTAAAAAATGCATAAATGTTACACTGAAGAGAAACTTTAATGGGTTTATTACGGTTGCGTTTAAAGTTTTAGTCAACCAGGTTCATAAGATGTAGTCTCGGTATATAGTCGATATGGTAACTGTTGATGGAATGAAGTTCTTGGCCAAGAATTTTTACACATCGGAGGAATTCAATGAGCTTTTTAAGCTTCGATAAGTATTTCCTTGTTTGGTTTCTGCTCAACATCCAATTGGGGGAGAGGGAGGGAGGAAAGGCTAGATTTTGATTTGTGGTTCTATGAAATGTTCAATAATTTAACAAAGATACCTACTCAACTAACCGTCTTCAGTTGATGAAATCCCCTCCCTCCACCCCGACACAGTACTGACAAAAGTTGGTCAAATTTGAATAGCACGCTTCATTTCTGTCTGGAGATGACCTCGGGTGATAATTCAATTATACTAAAAATTGGAAGAAGGAGAAGCTGATGGCCTGAAATTGTAAAAATTGTTCGTTTTTAAATCAATCGATGGAGAATCAAAAGTTGCATCACACACACAAAAATTCAGCCCCCTACGTCAATTAGTGGGGGAGAAATAGGGGCTTTCTCTCTTCTTGAATATGAAAAAGAACTGTCCCGCGCATATCTCCCCTCCAAATTTATTTAGGGATTTATATGTTTCTTATTAAATTTTTACAAAATTTTCGATTATTTTCGACAATATCTTTCATATTTTGGTCAATAATCTTCATCACTTTTTACACTTAAAGTCAATTTTTTACTCAATTTTCAATGATTTTTCTAACGATTTTTGTTGTATTACAGGTCAATTTCTACCAAATTTTCGATATTTTTCAACGTTTTTTTTTTTTTTTTTTTTTTTTTTTATTTTCGATTTTTTTCAACGTTTTTTTTTTTTTTTTTTTTTTGTAATTTAGATCAATTTTTACTCATTTTTCAACATTTCTTTCATGGCTTTGGATCGACTTTTGGCAATTATTATCCATTTACTTCAAATTACAAAACTACTGATGATTTTTTTCCATACTGTAAGTCAATTTTTATCCAATTTTCCAACTTTTTTCGTGATTTTTGATTAATTTTTTCAATTTTTACCTAATTTTTGATGAAATTTAACAATCTATGTCATATTTTAGGTCAATATTGACTTTTTTAAGCATTTTTTTAATGATATTACATCTATTTTCTACTTTTTTAATCTACTTATATCAAGTTTCAACTTGATTTTCGATGAATTTGAACGATTTTTGTCATATTTCTTGTAAATTTTCCCCTTTTTCAGAACTTTTTTGCGATTTTTGATTAATTTTGGACACTTTTTATCCATTTTTTCAAATCAATGTTTTCAACAATCTTTGTCACATTTCAGAGCTTTTTTCAGCTATTTTTCAACATTTTTTCAAGATTTTCGATGATTTTTTTTACATTTTTCTCCCATTTTTGACAAATTTTACCTAATTTTCAATGATTTTCAACGATCATTTTCAACAATTTTTTCCATGTTCTAGGCCAATTTCCACTCATTTTTCAACGTTTTTTCGTGTTTTTGGATCGATGTTTTACTGTATGTACTCTATGTACTCATTTTTTTCAAATTACCTAATTTTTTATGATTTTTTTTTCATGGTTTTTGATCAATTTTTTTCAATTTTTACCATTTTTTTTTCATATGTTCGATCAATATTCATCAATTTTTTCTTGACTTTTGATCAATTTTTTTTAATTAACTTCGGTTAACTTCCACCCATTTTTCACCATTTTTTCCATATTTTGGTTGATTTTTCTCATTTTTGAGCCAATTTTGATCAATTCTACTCAATTTTTATTGATTTTCAACGATTTTTTTCATAATAAAGGTAAATTTTCACGTATTTTCAACGACTTTTTTCGTGATTTTTGATAATTTTTTTATTTTTTTACCTCTTTTTGTCAACTTTTACTAAATTTTCGATAATTTTGACGATTTTTTTTCACGATTTAGGTTAATTTTCATCCATTTTTCAACATTTTTTCGTAATTTTCGAGCAACTTTCAATGATTTTGAAAAATTTATAAATCAAACAGTTTTTTAAACTAGATGAATTGAATTCATATCAAATGTTTTACACCGAATAATAGAAACTATATTCTAATCATTTTTAAGATCAATTCTGTAAATTTAAAAATTTTGATTTTACCATGACACATTTATGATCTAAATTATTTCCTTGAAAGGGAAAAATATCTTAAATTTTTTAACATGGTCTTTCCACCTTTCTAGATTTCGTTCAAATCAGAATCAATCAGTTAAGAAGGTTCCCTTGTAGACATAAAATACTACAAAAATTTTCTGAAAAATAAATTCACTAATGAGAATTCTGAAAAATTTCATTAAAATTTCAAGCTCACATGCTTCGTAACATTCTTAGTTTAAAATTTTAATCTCAGCCCACTAATTAAACTCTCAAACTTATCAAATGAAAAAAATCCAACTAATCGTTCTCATTTACTCTCAAACAATTCGTACCCAATGTAAAACAATGAACGATTGGTAACCTTCCAATGATCACCACGATCATTGTAAAATATCAATTAAATAGTTAAATTAACACACAACTACAAAGTACAAACGACAACGAAAAAATGGTTCAAGTTTTTTTTTCTCTGTGCCACATCGCAAGGAAACATTTCTTTGTAATACTCGTAGGTAGATAATATACGTTGGTCGATCTTTATTCGTCATCGAGACGATTATTACTTCCTTCTGGTAATCACGATGACCTGTCTCTATGGATTCTTTAATTACGAATCACGACGTCTGTACGTACTTTGATGAAAATTTCAACCAAGTACACAGATATCTAACCGAGTCCTTCAATAACATTCTAATGATAGGAATTTTCTTTTTCTTTCCAAATCCGGCACCAGTAAGAAGTATCGATAGATGGCGATATCTGAATCCAAATCTCCATCATTATGTAATATCATCTTCGATTGGCGCGCAGGTACAAAAATTCTAATAATATACGCGATGGTTCGCGGCTTTTGACACACATATTAACAAGGGGGACTGGTCACGAGTTAACCGATGTGAGGACTGTATACTACATGCACATAGGACGATTGAAACTTGAAAATTGCCAGTTCTAATCGCCTCACCGGACATATTTCATTATCCGCGTTGCGCCGCGAACTTCTTCAGATAAAACGCATACAACAGGTTAGGTGAAAATAGGCATTAGCCCGATTACAGAAAACGGGTCAACCAGTTAATCTTTCTTTCTTGTTGCACGTTGAATTTTTATATTCCAAATATATAGATAATAAAGCAAAGCAAAATACCGATACGATACGATACGATACGATGCGATGCGATACTGGCTTCTTATAAATTTTTTCCATTCGGTCTCGTTATTTTCCTTCAACCAGTACCCAACACTTTCCGTATGTGTTGATGCATCAACCGCATAGCTATATAATATTCAAAGGTCATATTAACCCTCAGGGATTTTACGAACGGTACAGAAATATTTGCCTGGTGCTCGGTGTTGAATTATTCGATTCAGGTATTCGATTTTGTTGTTTTGTTTTGCTCAAAAATATAGTACAATAATACGTTCTGTACGAACTTACACACAGCGAATGAAATTATTTTCGATAAAATCATAACCTGCGACAATATCATTTTAATTTAAAAAAAATTTTCGCTACTTTAAACAGAAGAATTCATAAGTTGTAGAATGCATAAGTTTCGCCCAAACAATTAATTGACCATGAATGAGAAAGAAGTGCACTGATCTCGATTTTCATTCTAACTTAGTCTAGATCCTATTACTTTCACATTCATTAACCGGAATCGACAAATGCAATAGATTCAATTCATTCAGAGCAAGAAACGTAGGCTACATTTTAATGGAAAATTTCCCTACGTCCTGCGAAAAGAGAAAATAATATTTATACCGTTTAATTGGGAAAATAATGTGTTCAAAAATTTCAAATACATCGAAAATTGAATTTAAAAAAAAAATTAAAAAATACTTCAACAAAATAACCAGAAACCCTGGAACATTCGTAATTACAAAATGGGCTCAATTTTCAAACTTATGGTTGTTATACATTTTTTGAAAGCTCAAAGTCCCCACTTCTTGAGAATAAATTTTATTTTGGAAAATGTCCACGTGAAAAAGACGTTCTGGCCTTTTGAAAAATTTAGAAATCGATAAAAAAATAATTTTCCATGCCCAAAGATTGTACCGTTGTTATTTTTGTTCTCGTGAATTTTTTTTCTTGATTTTTGGATATTTTGTACATCGAACATTCCTCTCTCGATTTTTTCAAACCGTATTCGTTTTCCGGCATTTTTAGTGATTTTCACAGTGATCCTTGCGTATCACTAAATGAGAAATTTTCAATTTCACCTTCGAGTAAAAATAAATAGCCCAATATACTCTGAAAAAGGTGATGTGTACTTGGTTTTTCACGAAATTCAGTACTACAGTCGCTATATGTAAAAATGTGATTAAAATTGAAAATTTTTGCGAAAAAAAAATTCAAAACTATATTAGTCGAGTAAAAGTTAAGCAAATTTAAAGTTCTATGATTCTACTTAGTGTCGAGGATGTGCAATCAACGTGGTAGATTTTTTTTTCGATTTGCTCGATCCAAACTGGTCTAACTGTGATCAAAAGTACGTAAGTATCTATCATAAAGTTATGAAAATTGACTCAAAAATTAAAAAAATCGTAAATACGTCGTTTATACCCAAATTTTGGGCCATACAACTAAAATCTTTCATCAATTTTAACCCAACTTGGTTTTTTTGGATTTTCGACGGTTATTGAAACAATTTTGAGCCAAAGTTTAGATATTTGAAATAAAAAAAAAAACAGTCGTGCAAGGTATCTCAACCGGGGGGGGGGGGGGGGGGGGGGTGTAATTTAACACGTTGAAAACTACAAATTTCTTTCAACTTGTTGAAAATAATCGTTTAAAGTACCTAAACTGAGGAAAATTTACCAGTCCAACATGAATTTTAGGTTAGTTTTTTCATTGGGCAAAATCTTCACCTCAAAATTGATGATTCAAACTTTCAATTGAGCATTTTGAGCCAAAAAATTGAGTCAAGTCAAAACTGATGAAATATTCCAGTTTTAGGACCCACAATTAGGGTATAGACGAGATATTTGTTACCATTTTTTAATTTTTGAGCCCATTCGCGATTTTAATACTAAATTTTGCAAAAAACCCAGTATATCAGGTAAAAGTATATTTTTTTCTTAGTACACTGGACTATTTACTTTTATTCGAAAGTAAAATTGAAATTTCGCCATTTAATGACACGCAAAAGTCCCTGCGAAAATCACTAAAAATACCAGAAAACGAATACGGTTTGAAAGAATTGAGAGAGGACCGTTCGATGCACGAAATATCCAAAAATCACGAGAAAAGCTTTACAAGAACAAAAGTGACAGGAGTATATAAAAGACGTTGTTTCAATTTTCGGTTTCTTCAAAATTTGGAAGGGGATGATGAAAAAAAGTTACTAAATGACGTCAATTGAACGTGGTGAAAATTTGGGGGATCTAACTCCATCCATACCCCCCCCCCCTTTAGTTTAAAATATCACAATTTACATGAGAAATTGGAAAAAAATTGATTTTTTTAGTGCTTAACGTGTCATAGTAGACCACATGAGACAAAAAAAAACTTTTTGCAATTATTTTGGCTTTTCAAGAGCTCTGAAGTTCTGTTCAAAAATGGAAAAAATTAATTATTCTAAATTTTTTCAAGGTAATAAGATAAAAATACGAAATCTCTTACTTTTTTATGACATACTAAATAAAAGCATTTTTTATTGATTTTTTACTTCAAAAAAATATGAAATATTCTATTTTTAAAATTTTTAACACGGTTTTGAAACCCCTGAAAAGCGAAAACAATCGCGAAACGTTTTTTTTTTTTTGCTTTCTTGTGGTTTATTATAAAACGTTAAGCACGGAAAAATCAAAAAATTTTTGTTTAGATTTTTCATGAAAATTTTGAAATTTTAAACTAGGAAGGGGGAGAGAAGGTAAAGGGTCAGGTTAGGGATTCCAAATTTTTAGTACGTTCATTTGACATCTCACAACTTTTTTCACCAGTCCTCTCCAACTTTCGAAAGAAAACGTAAAATTGAAACGCCCTAAAGTACAATCTTTGAGCATGAAAAATTCCCATAAGGCTCTTTTTCAAAATCAAATAGCTTTCCAAAAACGTACAACAATCCTAGGTTTGAAAACTTTTCATGGCAAAATAATCACGAGTTATTAGGAGTACTGAGACTTATGTGAACTAGTGCAAGTAATTAATTGGGAGCAGCTGATTTCTAATTAGATAAGCATTCATATCATACAACTTTTAAGAAATCTGCCAAAGAAATGTATTGATCTCTCAAAAAGCCATAGCATGGGAATAATGTAAAATAATAAACTAGCTTTATATTGAACTTGAGACGGATTTTTTTAGTAAAAAAATATGGCAGTCTTTTAAGAAAATTTTATATACTGATCTTCTGAACGCAGCAGTTCACACTGATCAATAAATGTAATTATTCCGAGGTGAGCAAAGATTCTAAAATTCATACAAGATGAAGAAGAAGAAAAAAACACACAATAGATCTGCACAAAGATGATTTTTTTCGTTCATCGTTGTTCACATTTCTGTTGTTTTTTTTTTTTCATCGTTTAATTTTTGTTAATACGTAAAGATGCAGACATGTAAAGACTATACGATACGGGTTTCCTTATTTAGAGCCAAGACATGATCGAATAGACGAGCAACCGTCTTACCGGTTGCGGAGACGAGGCAGGAAGAAGCAGCTAAGAAGCTACAGATACTACGAATTAATGGATACACGAGAGCTACATTATCCGCGAACCTTTTCGAATCGACTACGACTATACCTATACCTATACCTGCATTCCATCGCTAAGCTATTAGACTGGTCTACCTCTACTAGAATTTTCTGATACGTTGGCCAGGTACGAGACCGGTGTTATAAGCTATTCAACCTTTAAAATGGTTTCGTTTATTTGCCACGTCCACGTCTCTCCAGAAACTGCTGCTTTGCTTCTCGCATCTCGCATCTCGCATCTTGCATCTCGCTTCTCTTCGCGACTGCTAGTGCTATAGGAGCATACCCACCGGCACCGTAGGCGCACAACGGCTTATTTGTCCTTGATTATATACGCGCACTCCATTCATGTGTATTTCGGTACCTGTATATTGTCTCATCGTAATCGACCATAAAGGTTGAATGCACTTGCGTGACGCCATTCTCAAAAGACTTCCAAATTACACTTTTTTTTTTTTTTTTGCATACTCGTACGATTATTATCAATGTATGTATGCATAGGATGATTGGTCTCGTAGGTGTTTTCTCGACCAACTTGTTCACGTTGGCGTCTCGATAGTCCAATCCATACTCAATATTCTACCTTCGTCGACGGTCTATTCGACTTATTAGTTGTCCGCAGATACTGCAGGTTCCCATTCCATATCGAAATATTTTGAAATCTTACATTTATTTTGCTATTTATCGTGGTCACAGAGATGTAATATGCAATAAGGTACATGTACATGATCGAAAAGCGAGAACACGTACGATAACTTATTCGAAGCGCTGTCGCATGTCGTTCTGTGCCGGTTGTTAACAACAAACATACACCTGTTATTCGTTCAATATCTGATCAATGCCTCTCGGTACATACTTCATAAATAAAGCTTCTTTTCCAACAATATTTCTGATCAAATAAAACGACAACGAGCGATTTTATCCGCCACTAGTATCCAACTTTGTGCAGAATATTTTTCACCTTCACTCATACCGAGCCAAAAGGTAGCTTATCAACTGAATCTAACCATACTCACATTCGAAAAACGTTCTACTCAAAAAAATTCTACAATATTGTTAAAAAATAACATAGAAGAAGAACATGATCATCAATGTACAATTTTTAACTACGAGCTCAGAAATTAATGGCAAAAAAAAAATAACATGAATTCACTCAGTATACGTATTTAAAGACCAAATAACCTTGCAATTTGTTGGTTTAAAAAAATTTGTCCAAAGAGGAAATGAGCACTTGAATGGTTGATATTTCTTATCAAACAATTTTTCAAAACGATAAAATTGAAAGTGAATCACAACACAACTACTTGTTGGTTAAATCCGGAAGAGATATGAAAAAAAAAACAACAAAATGAATTATCAGCTTTTTAGATAAGCTTACAAAATTTTCATAAAATTTAAAAAGTATGGAATTAAAAAAATGACATTTTAAATACCAAGATATTGGCCATTCAAGTCATTAAAGTCACAACAAATACGACATTATCTAAATAGTACTAGACATCGGTGAAATTTTCAATAACCCTCACTTGACAGTTGTCATCATACACACTACGAAATTCATCGAGAGTTAGTACACTTTCATTCATAAATACGAATTATTCAACAGTATTTGAAATTATCAGTAATCAAGGCAACCGCCTTATATTACTCCAGATAAATGTGCCATTATAAAATGCAAAAAGTGACCACAAAAAATCATCCACAAGCTATTTTTGAAACGACGAACACGATGCAAAAAAAAAACTACGAGTAAAAAACCACGATTTCTAATCTTCTTGTGTATTATTACCGAAGACGAATGTAGAAATTGTTATCGTAGACTGATGCATTTTTTTTGCAGACTAGAACATCTTACTCGACAATAAACACTGAGAATAATAGAAACGATGACGCATAACCATAACTATATCAATAAAGAAGTTAGGGAGGATGTGGAATGTAAACAGATGCAACGATCTCCCTTGCAGACATTCGCGCATGCAACTCAAGATGTTAATAAAATGTATGCGCCACACCCCAGTTTGAAAAATAACTCGCTTCTTCGTCGGAATATATCCCCAAAAAAAAATTAGCAAATGAATAAATTCATGTTAAAAAAGAAACACACGACAAAACAATGATAAAAGATGCGTTGTAAACATGTTGTAAATATATTACCCTAGGCTCCAGTACCTGCGTAAATAACTATTGAATAATGTGGTGTTAATCCCAATGCACTTTGCACGATACATCTTTGAATTATAAGCTCAATATCGTACACTTTGTATAATTACTCATTAAGTTTTATTTTCGTATAAACTACATTTGTAATATTTATCAAGTAGAGAATTTTTCAGTTTAGTATGTATGTACAGCATTAATTAGCAGCGAGATAGGTAGGATGTGATAACAATGATAAATTAGTTTGAATAGAGCCAAGATGAAGTATCGAGGTTTTACCGATGTACATTAATTGGTAATTAACGTACAAAATCATAACTTTGAAGCTAAATGATCTTATTTAGAGCTATACCTATGCATATGATTGTACACAAATAACAGAAATTATATTTTCACTCACCCAAAGCTCCGTTCCCCAACTCATATCAGAAATTTGAATGCAGTATCAATTCATAAAATAAAAACTACAATCACAATAAATTAATTTTTTAGGTAACTGCCACAATTAATTCAAAAACATCACTCGATGAATGTTAATTACATTTGTTTTTCATTGAAATTTTTTATGCACCAAAAGAAAACCAAGAACAATTAACATAAATTTCATCTAGGTACACACATTCACAACATAGCACAACCACATATTTTTCTTTTGTCACTCCCAAAATAAAAAACAAAAAAAAATGAACACAGTTAAAATTAAAACACGACCATAACGAAATAAATGAATAAAAGCCAAAAGGCTATTATCGTTTTATGCATTCAACGAAATTAATAATCGCAGATCACTCTCGCGATACGCACTCGACACACTGTATGGTGTATGGTACAAGGTACAATTACAATCCTCACAAGGCTGAGACTTGAAACTTGAAAACGTTGGAGTAGTTGGAGGAGGCGAAATCGCAGTCTATCGGAATTGAAATGAGTAATTTCACAAAAATTTTAAAATACACAGAATAGCAACTTGTGTATGAATCTTGGTCGAATAAAAGAAGGGATTTGGATTTCAACATCGACAACGGATTTCAGATGGATTTTAGAGAAAAGACCTTGAAATGAGTCACAGTTGAAAAATATTAGAACGTAAAGAAATAGTATGGATGTTTTTTTCTTGGTAATTACGAGAAATTTCATTCAGTTTTCAACTTTTCAACGTTTTCTTTTTTTCGCTAATTTTTGATTTTTTAAATTAGGACTCATCACTCGTGACTGTTCTTACTTCTTATTCGAGGACAGTTGTTGTAATTGTAATCATACGAATTTTCATTGTAATATTATACGATTGATTTTATGACCAGTGCCAGATATAATGGCAAATAATGTTGATTTCGAGATAACGAGTTTGCAGAATGTACATTGATTTGATCTCAAAGTCGTTCATCTTATCAATGGCAATCTAAGGTTGTTTCAAATCAGCTTTTTCCATTTCTTCTTCAAATTTGTCCATCACTAAATGATAATAATAATAAATAAAAGAAAGAATAAGAAAATAAAAAGTAAAATACGTTGGTTAAAATAAGCACATGAAGCTGGTAAACCCGAAGTACATTACGCACAAATGCTCGATTTTCAAAGTTTACATTTTCAAATTTCAAATTTAATTTGAATGTTAATTTTATTTTCTGACTCGATCAATTCATAAATCACATCATTTGTGTTCCACGGTACACCTTTCTTTCTTAGAAAAAAATTTTCTTTTGTAAAATACTGTACCTATTGTTGAAAACTGTAAAGGAATGAAATGCTTGCATGGATATGTCGCTTTTCACGTGTTAGTGAAGTATTGAGTGAAAGTTAAAGCTATAATTATGATATTAGAAAATTAGAGTCAAGCATGATTCATAGAGACGAGGCTAAGTAAGAGATGATATTAAACACTTCTAACTTCAATTCAGAATTTATTCATATTAATTTTTATTTTGAGTTTGACCACTGGTTTTGCATTTGGCCATGGTTTTGAATTTTCAATAGAAGACAAATCCGGAAACATGAACTTAAAAATTCGGGTAATATGGTGTTTATGATGTAATTGTATTATTTTGTAATTAAATTTCAACGTAATTTCAACAATTATATGAGAAAAAATACTATCGATATCTATTTGTGCAATTTATATCGATTATCGATTCATATCACTTTTTTATCGGGCAAGGTTGCCTAAAGAACGACTTTCATTAATATACAATGTGATCCATGATGTTGGCAGTTGACATTTGTGGTTTGACTAATTAAATGCATCGATCTTATTTACATTTACATAATTTTCATTTAATTTAATTATCGACGTATCTAATGATTATTGAAATTGAATGTAAAACAAACCAATATAAATAGGTATCACGATATTACATGATGGTCGATAGCCTCATCATATCGATATACCGTCATATTGCGATGTAAAAGTCGATAGTAGTTTTTGATGGAAGTGCAATCTATCTGAACAATCTGCGACTCTGTGAGTTCGTTCGTTATTAACGTATTCAATTCAATTCCTTTCACGAAATTTCATAATTTATATCGTTGATCATTACTGCTATTATCATTCAAATTTTGTGATTCTGTGTTCTACATTTCAACTTTATTTTCATAAAATTAACACAATTATTATAAATGTATCAATGTCTTATGAATAAAATGTTCTTTTTTAATAGCTGAAAAGATGTCTGGTAATTCCAATGATATGGTAACAATATTGTCATCGGATGAGGAAAATGAACGGGTTTGTTTTTGAACGTTTTCAAACCCTTTCAAAGTTTTAACGCTCTTTTTGAAATTTAATCCGAAATTTTTCAGAATATACAAGCTGAATCTAATAAAACCAATGCTAATGACCGTATTGAAGCGTCTACCAGTAAACGACGTGTACCTTTGCAACGCATTGTTACTGGGAAAGAAATTTTTTCCGAGGTTTGTTATTTAGTTTGATTAATAATAAACGTTCTCAGACAATAGAAGTTTAATTTTTGCATCACGAATAGTTCTTGGAGAAATGTAGAACGAATGACAAATCTACTGATATGGAAAAGATTGTAAATAAGTTATGGAAACGATTCAACGAAGCGTCGGAAAGTTACACGAAATCAAGCACCTTCAAAGAATTGGTACATAAAGTTATAATTGAAGCTGATTCAAAGCCATACTCTGCACTGATGACCGTTCGAGATGAATTGAATAATAATAAAGTAAGTTGATGTAATGAGACTGTAATTCTAATATTTCATTATAATGAATCTTAATTTTTCATTAGAAAACTAATGTGGAAAAGTTGATGAAAAATTCACTGCCTTCTTGTTCAGCTTCCACTTCGAAAGATAACAATGATGAAGGATTAGATCCTAAAACGTTATTACATATGAAAAAATTGGATAAGTTGTTAATTGTAATGGAAATCTCATTTGAATTTTTTTCTATTTGTGAATGTTTCTTTCTTGTTCTAGAGCCTTTTGTTTTTATTTTCAGAAATTACATAGTCGCATTCAACGGTTAGAAAATGCTGAATTAGATTTAAATTCCAGCGATGAAGAGAATTCTGCTTATCTTCAGGTTGCCAGGTGAATTATTGTGCATATTCTGTGTTTGGAGAGCAGTTGATTGCAATATTAACTATAAATACTATTCTATTTATTTTTTTCAGATACAAAGAGAGATTCTGTCAGGTATACCAAAAGCTGTGCGAATTGAAGAAAAAAGACCCTCATGCTGAACGACCTCTTTGGAAATATATTAAATTTTCTGGTATGTGCTGCTTTTCATTTTTAATCTTTATAACTGTATCAGCTTCTCATAAACATTTTTCAATACAACAGCCACTCAAATTCCGGAAGTGGATAAAGCTATAGAAAAATTCTACAATGATCAACGAGAATTTCCTGATTATCGCGATATCTTGACCGTAGTCAAAAAAGCAAATGAAGTTAAGATGCTAAATCTATCTTCTGCTGAAATCAGTGGCATTGGTTGGTATTTGTAAGCGTATTTAGGATAAATTAAAGTTTTTGGGTACGAGTAGTAAGTGATTTTTGTTCATTCTAGCTCGTAAAGCATTTGGAGAGTTGGGCAAATTGCTAAAAAAGTATCGTCAGTGGGATGATATTGAAGTTATTCGTTCATATTGCCCTGATGATAAAGATCCTGCTGCTCAAGACATGGAATTGGAAAATGCTTTGGAAGAAAATTCAAAGAAGTATGCTAGACGAATTGATGATGTGAGTATTCTACTTTAAAGAATGTTTTTTTGTCAGCGTTTTATTTTATTTATAAATCAAATAATTTTATAATACGTACCATTTTTATTTTACAGGTGATAGATAAATACGCCGTAATGCAAGATGAAGAACGTTTAGAACCTCCTGAAGTCAACAGTGATGATAACGATGAAGAAGATACTGAAGAGGAAGAACAAGAAAGTGATTGTGGATCTCAGAGTAGTATTCTTGAAGTGAAGTCTGATTCAGACCTTTCAGCTGATGAGACCGACGGAAAAAGTTATTCTGACTGTAAAGTTGTACTGTGCGATGTTAGATATACACCTGCGTGGGAGCAGTACGTTTCACCAAGACAAGAGACATCATCAGGGAAATGTGAATTGCATATTGATAAACGTCCTACCAACGGTTTAGAGAATCCTGCTATAATTCTAGAAAAATGTCCACCGTGGGTCAGTCGCAAACGTTCATTAGAAAATGGCACCAATGAAATTGAAGAATATTCGACAGAACCGATATTATCGACTTCCAAGCAATCTGTCCCTATTACATTGAGCAATTATAGACATATTAAACGTGCGAAAATAGAAAAACAGGATAATTCAACTCAAGATAAGTCTAGTAGAATTGTTACTGCACATAATGAAAAAATGATCATTGAGAATGACAGTGATGTCATTGAGATTATCAGCGATTCTTGTGATAAAAATTTCATGGATGGAAATGATGATATTGTTGAAATTGAGGAAATCGAAACTACTGCTGATGAATCAGTTCCTATGGTTCACTTTGGAAATATAACGAATGCTAAAAAACTATTATTTTCGAAAGATAATGTTATTAGTAGCGTTAAAAATGCAAGTGAAAAATGCGCGAAAATCTCACATAAACAGATCGAAGAGTTGCAGACGACGACTGATGATTCTATTCTTATATCTGCTTCGAATGAAACAATTACTGCAGTAAATTGTAAAAACTCGGAAAGTCTTTCGACTTCATCGTCTGTTCCTAGAAGCAGTGATACGAAACCTGAATTACAGAAACGACAAGTTGATTTAAAATCTTCTATTGACAATGTCATTGAAGTTGATACGGAAGATCTTTCAGTGACTATGGAAGATACGAAAACGAAAACATCCCCTAAAACCAATTCAAAGCAGAAAGAACTTCTGGATAATGTTGAGCATATTCAGGGTAATTTCATGTGCAATGGTAATCCATTACACGTACAGAAAGAGTTAGATGAAAAAAGTCGATCGAAAACTGCCAAAAACAGCGATAATGACGATATTGTGGTCATAGATGAAATTATCAAACCGAAAACACCTACTAAAGTTGCTAGCGATGTTATAGATATTGAAGAAATATTGGATAGTCCTGAGCAACCACCTAAACCAGTTCGCTCAAAAGAATTAGGGGTATATCAACCAGTCAATTTAACTGAGATTATACGCAAGTGTGAGTAAATTTTAAAAAATTAAATCTTGTAATTTTTCTGGTACTTACTTCGATTTTTTTTTGTAGGTAACTTCTCAAGTTCCAACAATAAAATACAAGCGGGTCCATCCAAACAAGTTACCTTAACTAGGAATAATTTTCATGCTGGTAAACCAGCAAACAGAGGAAGAAGTGTTTTTCAACATTTTAGGCCAATGGCAAATATTAACGTTTCCAATACGGTATGTTGGTTACAAACTTCTACAAGAAAACTTTGAATGTTTCGTTTTGTAATCTCCATTATTGTTTAATTATTTTATTCATTTTTTAAACCCAGGTACGGTCTTCTAATAATTCGTTTTTAAATCAAAGACAACCTGTAAACGGTAGACAATTTACTTCGCTACGAGCTCAGAACGGGCCAAACGCACAATTCTTCTCAAATAACGCCAATGTTACCATGAAATCCACTCAAGCTGCTGTTCAAAGACGACAATGTACACAGCGCACTGTACAAATGTTTGACAGTAAAACAAATAGGATTATTACTAGAAAAGAAATTACCGTTGTCCAACAATCAGTTATGCAAGTTGTAGGTCAAAATTCGCGAGTGGTTAATCGCCAAATGTGCAACATAAATAAGCAGAAAAACATTGTCCGTAAAAATATTTCTTCTGATGATGTAATCACTTTAGATTAAATTATTTTTTATTAAAAACAATTTCCACAAACTACCGTGATCTTGAAGATGCGTATAGATATTTTTTCTTCAACACGAATTCATCTTATTTTATTTGATTCAATTTTTCTTTTATTGTGCATTGATGTTTTTATTTTGTAAACATTTAAATTTTATTTAATTCGTTGTTCCAATTTATAACGTTGTAATGAATATTTTATATGTATTATTAATTAATATTTTGTGTTAGAATGAAAATAAAAACCTCGTTTTAATGTCGAAGAGTCATATTTTTTGAATAAAAGGGCATAGCCGAGTAAGGGGTGGTTTTGGCCCTTAGCCCCAATTTTCGATCTAATGCTCCCAAATAGTGTACCTTGATGTAAAAAAATTTTGACCCCTCACTCTACTCCGTTTCTAAGTTATGGTCATTTTATTGCATTATTTTTAAAAATTTTCAATTTCAATGGAAGCGAAAGAAATTTTTTGTTCTTTGGCACAACGTTACATTTCATAGAGGTGTATTTATAATAATTTTTTCATAAATTTTGGTACACTCTTCGTGGTTTTGGCCATTTGAAATTTTCAGCAGTAAAAAAAACCTGAGTGAAGGTCGACCACTTTTTAAAAAATCCCTAAAACGTGTTTTTTAACGTAGATTTATCTAACACATTCATTTTTGG
>FIZR01009161.1:0-15585 GCA_900060175.1 Ferrisia virgata
GTTCCTCTGCCCCAACTTGAAACAAAAAAGACAAACTTTAAACATCCCAGAAAACACTCACTCCATTCCAGATTCCTCCACAGTGATGCAAAAAATCCTCCTCTTAATAAAAAAACTTAACCTCTAATACTTTGGAGTTGGATTACAAATTTTGATGACTAAAAATACTAAAATTTAATGCGCATGTCCGAGCGAAGTTGAGGTGAAAATTTTGGAACAAAGGATATTTTTAACTATCAAAATCAGCGTTTTTGGCTTTTTTGGAAATATTTGAGTGATTTACACAATTTTTGGGGGGTTGATAATTCTATTTTCTAGAATAGTCCGATTTCTCTGTCATTGGGGTAGAAGGGATGGTGATGATGGTGGTGATAGTGTTCAACCCTCACACTCCCTCCCCTTCTTTGGCACTTGGCCAGTCGTCGAGGTAATTTTCCAATAATTGATAACTTTGTCTTTGGATTTGATTTGTAACGCTACCGTAAGATCGATCAAAAACATTAGTGATATTTTGAATAGCCCATTTAATTGATGATAAAACACCGAAAATGTTGGGCTCAGCATTTGATCGATAATTTTTTCATACTCACTTTTTCGAAACGGTAGTCCAAAATTGCCAGGTTTTGGTAGAAGCCTAAGCATTTCAGCTAATAAACGTTGGAGTTGGAAATTTTTATTATTCAAATTTATATGTATACCTGGGGTCAGTTGGAGGGATGAAAAACAGCTTATCAGCTACTGGCAAGTTGAAATCGTTTACTTACCAGTAGTTAATAATGCAAGAAATTGCTGAAATTCAACGAAAATTTTCCGAAAGAGGCATTAATTTGTGGTACTTTTTCGCATTTAAGAATTTGCCATCTTATTCATACCGTACAATAAAATTATATCAATTTACATCCGGTGTTGTAATTATTTACTTGAAATCATGAACTGAAGCAAATGTAACTGTTTATTATATTTGTCTGCAGTTGATAGTGTAGGTCTGTGGCCTACTACCTAACCCACCACGTATTTGGACAGAGTGACAGAGTGTGTTTTCTAATATCAAAACAACCTATATTTATATAATTTTCGTTAAAACTAGTTGACCAATACTGACCGAGCAAACAACGCAGAGAAGAAGTGAGTCATCACGTTCCTCGCTTCGGTATTTTTCTACGTAACATGTATAAATGTTCGTTGGTACAGTATTAGTCGGTGAATAAAACTAATGCATCATCTTCCCTTTTCAAAGTGATAATATTTGAGGTAGGAAATATTTTTAGAACACTCCTTATGGATAATTAGATTATTTAGATACAGTTTTAAACATTTTTAACGGGAACGTATAGAACGACTAAAAGAACAGTATTGAGAGGCTTACAATACAACTATGCATACTTGAAATGAACAAAATAAAAAACCAAACGCATTTGCATTCCCACCTTTCACTCGAGCCAGCTAGTATGCTCTTCTCCAGTCAGCTTCTTATACTGAAAAGTGAACATAAAAAAATAAGGTATACTCATTGTAACTGTAAAGGGTATTTATACAGCTGAGATATGTGATTTGGTCCTGTCCTCAGATCTTGAAAACTATCATAGAACATTGTTAGGGACCCTCAAAAAATTTTTTTCAGCGCAAGAACCATTCCCTACCCCACTTCCCTCCTCCGATTTGGCGAAAAAACGCTTACTTCTGATTAAAAAATCGTCTTAAAGGTGTGTTTTTGCTATAAAATTTAAACTAACAATAATATTTAGGAGTTAAAGGGGGCTACATTTAAAAATTGTTTCAAAATTTTTTAGCTGATAAGTGGGGAGAAATGAACGAAGGAAAATTTTAAACTTTTAAAACGCAAACGCCGAATAACGCATATAAAAAGTTATTTCTCAAAAATGTGTGTCTTGGCTATTACTTACTCCCAGAATATTTATTTCTGCATTTTAATTGGTGGGTCATGTTGAAAATCGCAAAAAAAAAACAAATGTAAGAATATTTTGAAATTTTTTTCGTAAAATGAACTTCGTGGATCAAGTAATTTCTGAGTAAATGAGACACAGCGGGAATCCGGTTTATCCACGCGTAAATGTTAATTCTCTAATACAGGCAAATTAATTGAAAATCGTCAATTTTTTTGGAATTTCTTTTTTATCAATTTTTTTTCATTTTTCCATCATTTAAAAATGGGGTTTCTTTTACTGCATGCATTCAGCTAGAAAATTTTGTAACCTTCGGTCCCCCTCGCCCCTTTAAATGATACTTGATGACTCACCAGTTTCACGTGACATTGGTAAAAATTGTACGTTTTATCGCAAGGGTCTGTTTCATCTGGTAAATAAAAATCATCTCGGTTAATCATGTCTCATTTTGTTGACTTTTTTTTGTGAAAAATTAAATCAATAAAATTATTGTATTCGGCTTAAACTTACTTCGAATTGCGCATTTTTCTACTACAGCTTCAGCGTCCTCAGGGCTAAGTTTTTGGTATCCATCGACTGCTATTTGCTTAAGTATAGGCATCTGCAGGTTGTAATTTTCATCTATCTATGGATATCAATAAACATCACATTATAGTAACCTCGCAATTACCCGACTCTCGATTATCCGATTTTCGATTCAACCGAGTGATAAGAAGCATTCGATTTTTCGGGTTTAAACTATACTAAAAAGTCGGTCAATTTTTTTCATCCCATTTAATCGTAATTTTCGTAATCAACTACCGAAAAAGGATTATGAACGATTAGAAAATGCTTGTCTTTACATTATATCGCGTATGAAATTTTCATTTCGCAAAAGTGTAGAGATGTTGCTGCTCTTCAAAGATTTTCAGCTACAAAAAAACAAACTCTTCCAGCCGATCTTTTTAAGAAGTGATTTTTTGTGTTCTTGTGGTTGGTAAAATTTTGTATTTTTAAATAAAAAAAATAAAAATAAAAATAAGTTCTGTAGGAAATCTAGATGTGTAGTTCTCCATTAAAGGCATATTATTTCTTTTAAAAAAATATTACTTCGATTTAACCAATTTTTTCTGGTATTTGAATTGCTGTTGCCCAAATTAACTCGGTTAATCGGAGGCTACTTTAGAAGACCAGTTGTAATTTCCGTCGTAATTAATATTATTTTCGGGTTATTAAATAACTTGAAACCCAAACTTTTTTACACAAACATGACCAGTCAATTGAGTTTCGAAATGACTATTACTGTTTTAACAAAATCTTTAAAATGGAATCCCAGTAATTTAGAATTGGTTATCTTGCCAAAAAAATGCTCAAGTGCTTACCATTTTTCAAAAAAAAAAAAAATTCAAAACGTTTACGATCCAATTTAAATTTTAAAAAATTTTGTTTTGTTTAAAAATCCCCCCTCCCTCCATTAATAATTTTGACGTCGAAATATTCTTACCCCTACATGGAATGGGTACCTACCTATATTAAGATAGGTGAAGTTGCCCTATCCTGGAATTTTAAAAGTTACATAAACCATTACACCACGCTGCAATTATCACTTGAGAAGAATTTTAAAAGAATGTCTTTTAGAAATGAAAGATAAAATAATGCCCGGCCGAAGTGGAGACAATTTTTTTTTTTTAATATTTGGAATACAGGATGAAAAAAACGGTGTTTTAGCACATTTTGTCAATGTAAATGCCATATTTTATTGCATATTGAGATTAAATTATTATGCAAAACAGTAGGCTTCAAACTTATTTTTTTAAAACTTTTTGAGGAGGCTGGGGGCAAACCTCAAAACTTCCCTCACTTGGTTGTAACTTCACTCTCATGTAAGTTATCTGCCCACTAGTTCTTACTAGCCTCTCCTCTCACCATATAAATATTTTCACCTGTATTTAAACATGAGGCAAAACTGTACAATACATTTCGATTGGGTGAAGGAGGGGTTAGAGAATTTCGATTTCGTAGAATGTTTTAGAAAATTTAAACGTATATGAAAATTTTACAAAATATTAGGTGTCACTGATTCCAACATTCCATTACTTCCTATTTTTTCAAACTTCTACCAACTGTCACCAAATTTTGCAAACTCTAAAATGCTTGGTAGGGGGCCTCCCCCCTCCCGTTCAGTAGGTCACTGTTTGTGTTTAATCGCATGACCATAGAAACATAAATATGAAAAAAAAATCTTACCAAGTGTACTTCATTAAACAAGCAATATACGAAGCACTGCAAAAAACAAAAATAAAATGATTACAAATAGGTGTCATCCATCATTTTAAGCAACTGTACAGGGGTTTAACCCTCGGCAACTAGGAGGTAATGGTATCAAAATACGAATACAAAATTGTTTAAAATGTTACCACTTCGTTGAATTTCGCCAAGGATTTTATAAATGAATTTTTTGCCTGATTTTCTATGTCATAATGACAATGAAAACTAGGCTATTGCAGACTACCGACGTACAGCGCATGAAGGTGGGAGTATCAACGAAATCCATCTTGGAGTCCTTATTCTATCCCCACCCCTGGACTAAAATCATTTACTCTGCTCAATATGGTCCAAAATTGCTCCAATTCTGTACATAAGGTTAGTTTGATGGTGAATTATAGATGTACATATGTTAGTGGAATGACTTCTGGTCAAAATTCAGTTATGCCCAAATTTGGGAGAGGGAGTACTGAGCGTCAAAATTGCAAAAAATCAGCCCTCTTGGTCAATTAGAGTGGGAGGTATGGGGGAGGGGTTTCTCTTATCTTTGTTGTTGACAAATGTATCAAAAACCAGAAGCGCCCAGATGAAATAAGTTTACTAACATTCATCATTAATGATATTGAAATTGTAGGCATAGTTAGCATAAGTTATGCAAAACGTATATAGTTTTTATGTATAGGATTAAGATGTATAGTGTTAAACGCCATTTTCTAAACTCCCATTCATCTGAACAATTCTTTTACAAAACAACCTTAATTACCCTTAAATCAACCCCGATTGGTCATCTCAGACCAAATAAATTGTAGGACCATAGATGCGAATTTCAAGGGTTTCGACGTTTCCTATCATAGCCCCGAAAAAAGGGTCTTTTAGGTGGATTTAGTTTCTTCCGCGCATATACCCTCTTAATAGAGCTGGGGAGGTTGAAATTTGGTTAGTTGGGATCTATTTGGGGTAATGGCGTCTCCTTGCATCCTCTCATAGCGCCGAAAAGTAGTTTTTTGGACGAGCCTTTTGCATAATTTTCTCTGTCATATTGTCAATGACAACCAAGCTATTATAGTCTATCAACCAATAGCGGATGAGGGGAAAAAAATCCGTTTTGAGATCCTAGAAGACCATTAAGACAATTTTTAGCTGTGTCAGGTATTTATTTTTATCTTTTGTTGCCTAAACATTAAAATCATTTATTCCTTTCGATACTGATCAAAATCGCTCCTATTCGGTCAGTCCGCTCAGTTTGGCAGCGGATTAGATGTATATGAGTGTGAATGAACTTTGGTCAAAATTCAGCTATGCCCAAATTTGGGGGAGGAGGAGCTGAGGGGTCAGAAACGCAAAAATTTTATTTTTTTTCCACGAATCGATAGAGAATCAAAACTTGTATCACATATCCAAAAATTAACTTCGTATGTCAATTAGAAAGCGAATTATGGGAGTTTTTCTTTTTTTGATCTTGATAAAATGACTGTTCCTTCCCTATTGCCCCACCAAATTGAGCTAGGAAGTTGACATTTGGTATATACATTAAGTTGGTACCCTACATACGCGTTCTGGGGGTTCCGACGTTTTAGCTCCATTGCACCTCCTCACAGCCCAAAAAAAATGGGGCTTTGATAGGTTTTTCTTATTTTTTAGTTTTTTCAGTTTGTTCCTCATACAATTCCCCTCCAAATTGAATCGAGAAACTGAAATGAGATATGTACATTAAGTAGAGGTTTTATATGTGCCTTTTAGGGGTCTTAACTTTTCAGCCTCATTTCACAACTTCACAGTACCAAATATGTGGTTTTTTAGTCGATTTTCCTAATTTTTAGAGTTTATTCCTCGCATAACTCCCCTCCTAATTGAGTGAAGAACTTGATATTAGCTATGCACATTTGGTATGAGTACTAAATGTTCTTTTTGGAGGTCTTGACTTTTCAGTCCCAAGTATATGGGTTTTTGTTTGATTTTTCTAATTTTTAGAGTTTGCTCCTCACGTAATTTCCCTCCAAATTGGGTCAGGAACTTGAAATTAGGTATGTCCCGTCTGATGTAACGTTTGGATGTTACCTGCGATGTTTTTTTTTCAATTCTCATGATTGTGATACGACAAAAAATCAGGTTGATTGTTTTTTATTTTTTGAGTTCATCCAAAGCATACCTGTATCTCCCCTCCTAATTGAGCTAGGAAATTAAAATTTGGCATGTAAATATGGTAATTGTTGGGCGCATCTTTTTTCATTCCATGAAAGGGACAGTTCACATGTACCTTCTCAGCTATAGAAAAAATTGATTACTATTTAGATGAAGAAAAAATAAACCCGCAGATGAAAAAATTTGGATAAAGGCAAATTACTGTACAAAATAAGCAACAAATGCAGAAGAAAAATAAAGCCGCAGAAAAAAATAAAAATGAGTTAGGAAATAAGTAGAGAAAGAAATGGACAAAGTATAAAATGAAGTAAAATTGGTGATGAAGTGCAGAGGTGGAGTGAGAAAGGCGGAAAAACGGATGTAGCATGAACCAGTAGACCAATATGGTGATTATCTCTCTATAGTAAAAAATCAAAATCCATCCAACCACTTTTTCACTACTCGCGTTTTTGAAGCTGAGGAAATGTTAGTGTTGTATTTACACGAATTTTGTCTTTGTATTAGTGATTCTACCCACCCTTCTATTTACACATAACGCGTTTGCACCATTTTGGATGGAAGTTGGCCAAGTGTTAGTATCGTGTTTCATGCATTTACACTACAGTGTTGTATTTGTAGTGGTGAAATGCTAGAGTATGATTCAACAAGTAGAATGCTTGCGCCAGTCTTTGTTGTGTTAGTAAAGTATTTACAGGCCATTTACATGTTAGCAATGTTGTAGGGGTAATGTTTATACTTCTGCGCAAACATGTGAATGAAACAGGTTGATGGAAGGGACAGAAATAGGCTGAAGAACAAGTCAAATCCAATATTCACGTACACAGAATGATGCAATAATACAATATCACTGCGCAAGTGAACCAGTTACCCTAAATGACGCTACTAGAAACTCAATAGTTACAAGGGAATCAACAAGATCAAAAAAGAGCAATGTGGTGATTTTAAGAGAATGAGCGATCAGAGATAGTCATCCCTTTCTTTCTTCATGCAAAATTTTGGGTGGCTGAAAAGTAGATTCTCGTAAAAAAAATGCTTAGCAGAAATTCCCTCATCAATTTACCACGTGTGAAAATGTATTTCGAAGTATGGTAAAGAATGGACGCGAGATACAGTAAGATATTGGGATTGAACAGTTAAACCCTCCTCCCTGCAAAGTGCAGTGCATGTACACCAAATTTCAATCTTGAGATTAAATTGTGAGAAGCAGCAATGGGACTAAAAATTGAATCCACCAAAAGACCTATCTAAGGCCTCGACTGAATATTTTTTTAGCAGACTCCAATCCTAAGTTCTTGTGCTGAGTGAAGCAAGTTTATCAGTAATATCAAGACAATCTTAATTTAAGATTGTATAACTTACCCCCCCCCCCTTCCGCCACAATAGCTAACACCTAATGCTTCATTCAAAGCTGACAGGTGTGTAATAACCATTGAAATCATGAGTGCACTTGGAGATTTTTCAGAGGCGGGGGCTACACTTGAATTCTCGAGCGCAGCAAGGGTAAAATTTTTAAAAAATGGTATTTTTAAGCCCTAAATAGTACATTTTTCTGAATTTAGGTTTCAAATTTTGGAATCTCATCGCAAAAGGTTTGAGTTTTCAATGATTTAGATATTAAATTCAGTGTAAATGTAAAGAACTTAGTTTTTTCACGCTGGGGGGGGGGCTGCACCCTTAGTAGCCACCTCCTTGAGTTCGCCACTGATTGTAACAATGTTTATGAGAATCAGCCTGAGCTAAAGATACACACTAAAATTCAACGCCGTAGCTCAGTTTCAGAGGAAGAAATGAACATAATTATAGGACTTCTACTAAATTTACATCCCTAATTTCACCCCGTACCTGAATTTAGAGGGGAGATGTGATGGAACAGCCTTTTTTTGAGACTAAAGAGAAGAAATCCTCCCTTATTTTTCCCCTCTTCATTAATGTAGGAAGCTGAATTTTGGATATGTTATACAACCGTTGATTCGATCAAATGGTTTAAAAGCAAGCAATTTTGGCCCATTTCAGCCACTCAGCGCTCCCTCCTTCAAATTTACGCATGATTGAAGACCCGAGATCACCCTCACTCAAAAATACAAAATTTGACCTCAATGCTCAGCTCAAGTCTACTGCTAAAGTTTAGCCAATTTTGGTTGGTATCGAACTGAGTAAATAATTTTTAGTTTTAGAAAGGGGAGAGGTGGGGGAATAAATATCAGATATGGTTAAAAATGATCCGATTCATCTTCTAGAACCTCAAAACAGTAATTTTTTGATAGTATAAAGAATAAAATCAAGCGGAAAAAATGTCAATTACTGAAACCAAAACTATCCATGCAAAATTGTTTGAACGTAAGCTGAGTATTTAGCGCTGAGATTTTTAAAATTTCTTTCGCGTCTATTGAAAATAAGGGGAAGCCAGTGAAGTCGACACTGACGCAAGGTGGGTTGGACTGCGAAGTGGTCAGGGGGCGGAGCCCCTTAGTAATATTATAAAAATGATTAAAAAACTACCTTTTGATTCATGTCGTTTTCATCAACAGCAAGATCTATCCGTCGCATGGTCTGCAAAGTTGCTTTTAAAATAATTGAAGACAGATATTAGCTTTGTCAGTAAAAATTAGTCTATTAGATTTAAAATTTAAATTCTAATATTTAGGCTTAATGAAGCTGAACATACTAAAAATTACGGCCTCATTCATCATTCGTCAGTAACACTTCTTATATCAACATATGCTATACTTCGCAATGTATTTAATTTAACCAATACAAAAAATGAAAATTTTCGTTGACGCATCACTCCTCGCTCGTTTTGTAAGGTGAACGAAAGATTTTGTACATTACGAAGCAACAATAGTAAAATTATCTCTGATATATGTTAACAATCGTAATATGCATTGTAAGTATGTTAAACGGGGAACAAAATAAGCACGTACTTTGGTTTATAGAGTGTTTCTGTGCACAATCAGCCATAATTTCTTCTATGGCTACAGCTAAACTGATGTAAAGAACGAAATGAAAAATTAACGCAAACATTGAAGTATTCTTATCCATTTTTAAAACTTCCAGGTACTTGTTTAAACTCACTATTTATTATGATTTCTTTATATACAAAAATTTTATCGTTTTTCAATATATCTTTTAAAAATGGTTAGATGTAGGTACTAAGAACATATAATTAACGAATAAAGTGACAAACATAAATTATCGTCAGATCCATAATTGTAATGTTGTAATTACCTATTAATTAGTCGATGGAAGTTCTCGGATCATTATTTCTCTTCATTACAAAACGTGCCAGTTATGTGGAATCTTTTTTTAATTATGCAAGCAAATCAACAAGTGAGTAGACATGATGCTAGTTAGATTTCCCTGTCTATCCGTTAATGTACAATTATTGTCGAATGTAGAAGGCCTAGTAATGAATTTAAAAAGTAACAATTTTTTTTTTTAAATTTACAGGTATACTGTACCGCATCATGTTGTAGTTTAATTACGTGAATGTTGAAAAATTCATAATTTTTATACATTTACCTATGGAGTTGTTTTTTTTTTAAATAAGAATTTCTAGTAACTGCTTATTTTACTTCTATGTATCTGCACAGATTTCCAAGATGCTAATTATTATTTTACCAGAAATGACGAGATTACAAAGCCAAAAAGTGAAGTGTAATTTTTAGCTTCTAGCTACTGTTAACAAAATTTGAAACTTGATTTTCAACGTTGACCCTCTTGTCGGATTTTACAGCTAGCTTAAAGATATCTCTTAATTTTCGGCCTTTGTCTTCAAGTTTTTATCTCTTTGCTACCAGTTTAAAACTTTCGGTTTTCCACTTTTTGTTTTCATTTTTCTCAAATAGGGGATAAACCATTGGTTTGCTAGAAATTTAATAAAAATAAAAAACATATCATCGCATTTCAGCCTGATTATTGTAACATCACAATCATCAGAATTGATTTCTTACCCAGCATTGCAGTTAGAAAGGGTTCAGCGGGGCTAAAAAGTCGAAACTCTCAAAAGGCACATCAAAGCTCTCTACTGACGGGACATACCTAATTTCAACTTCCTAACTCAATTTGGAGTGGAGTTATGCGAGCAACAAACTGTAAAAATAAGAAAAATCGACCAAAAAACAAGATATTTAGGACTGTGTAGTGGCGAAATGGGACTGAAAAATCGAAACCCCCAAAAGGCACATCTAGGACCCTTACGAAATATACATAGGCCTACCTAATTTCAAGTACCTAGCTCAATTTGGAGGGGAGTTATACGAGGAACGAACTCAAAAAATGAGAAAAATGAGAAAACCCGACCAAAAAACCACTTTTTTGGTGCTGCAAGGGGGTGCAATGGAGCTAAAAAGTCGGAACCCGCAAAAGGCAAACTAAATGTACATACCGAATTTCAACTTTTTAGCTCAATTCGGTGGGAAGATAAGAGAGGAACAGCCGTTTTTCAAAGTCAAAAAAGGGGGAAAACCCCCATCCATCCCTCCTAATTCACTTAAGAGGTTAATTTTCTGATTTTATATGCAACTTTTGATTCTTTATCAATTAGCTTCAGAAGTAACAATTTTTGCCTTTTTGACCCCTCAACACTCCTTCCCCCAAATTGGAGCATAACTGAATTTTGACCCAAGTTCACCCTCACTCATATATATCTAATCTGCCGTCAAACTAAGCCGATTGACCGAATTTGAGCGATTTTGGCCGGTATCGAGCGAAGCAAATGATTTTAATGTTCGGGAAAAAAATGAAAAAAATAAATAAATATCCTACATGGTTAAAAATCGCCTTATTAGTCTTCTAGGACCCTAAAAGGGGTTTTGTTGATACCCCCCCCTCATCCACCGTTGGTCTATAGACTGTAATATCTTGGTTTTCATTGGCAATAGAACATAGAAAATCAGGCAAAAAAAAAAAAAAAATACAGCTGAAAAAATACATTTCGTGGCTTAGCTTTTAACTATTGATTGATGCAGTTTTAAATTCAAATTTTAAAACAAGTGAAACTAAGCTTATCAGAGTGTTCTCATCCTAATTGATTTTTTATTAATTATTTGCATTTCATCTGTTCATCTGATGATGTAATCCAACCACATATTATCTAATGTACCCGAAACATATAATCCTAAGCCTGTGAGCATTTACCCCCCCCCCTTCCCCACCCTCTTCAGGGGTCAGTTAAAAATTCATCTGTAATGTTCCGAATTCAGAAAAATTGTTTAAATTTTTTTATAACGCCCAACTTTTTCGTCAAACATAATCCAACTGTTGACGGTGTAGATCAGCATAAAAAAAAAAAAAAAAGGTGAAATAAATTTTTTTCATATTTTTGTTTGAATACCGCTTCAAAATACGTGATTTTTACCATTTTTGTGTTTGATTTTGGAACCCGGGGATGCAAACAAAATCTGTTTTTGGATTCTAGAAGGCCATTAAAACAATTTTTGTCTATGTCAGATGTGTCTTTTCATTTTTTTTTTCTTTTTTTCCCGAATATTAAAATCTCTAACTCTACTCGATACTGACCAAAATCGCTCCAATTCGATCAATCGGCCCAGTTTGACTGAAGGTTAAATATATACGAGTAGGGATGACCTTGGGTCAAAATTCAGTTTCGCTCTTTTTTGGGGGAGGGGAGCCGAGGTGCCTAAAACACAAAAATTATTTTTTTTTTTTAACCAATCGATAGAGAATCTAAAGTTGTATAACATATCCAAAAATCAACCTCGCAGGTCAGTTAGGAGAGGAGAAACTAAGGGTTTTCCTCTTTTTGACCTTGAAAAAGGGCTTTTGTTCCCCTATCTCCATTCCAAATTGAGCTGTAAAGTTGAAATTAGTTATGTACATTCAGTAGAAGTCCTACAGATATGACTGTTGGTGGTGCCGACTTTTTCAGCTCTATTGCGCTCACTCGCAGCCCCAAAAATGTGATTTTTTGGTCAGGTTTTCTGATTTTTTGAGTTCTTTGACTTCGTTCCTGCCTTTTCGGGGTGTCGATTTTTCAGCATCATTTCACCTTTTCACAGCCCCAAATATAGGTTTTTTGGGTCGTTTTTTCTTATTTTTAGAATTTGTTCGTCGCATAACTACCCTTCTGATGAAGTCGCGGACTTGAAATTAGTTGTGTACATTTAATAAGGGCCATAGATGTGCCTTTTGGTAGTCTCGGCTTTTCAACCCCATTCCACCCCCTCACAGTGCTAAACTTGTACTTTTTTGGTAGTTTTTTCTAATTTCCAATGTTTGTTCCTCGCATAACTCCTCTCCAACTTGGACTAGGAAGTTGAAATTAGGTATGTTCTATGTACAGTCAGTAAGGATGCCAGATGTGCTTTTTGTAGGTTTTGACTTTTTTGCTCCATTGACCCTTTCCTATCTTCAATTCTCATGATCGTAATATGCCACAAAAATCAGACTATAATCGAATTTCTTTTTATACTTTTTTTTTTTTTTTTTCATTTTTCCATCACTTAAAAATGGATTTTCTTTATTCCATGCAGTCAACTGGATAATTTTGTAGACCCCCCCCCTTTTCATTCGAATTTATCATAGTTATTTTGAATGAATACACAAATAGTAGTGATCACTTATTGATATTTTGAATATTTTTAAGTTATTTCAGACAAATAAGATCTCCCTCCTTACTCAGCACATTTATATAATTATTCGTATATATTTATTATGAATGGGACTGGTACGTGGACCTTGTTATTCAATACGAAGGCAAACAGATAATGCGAAAAGCCACTTCATTCGTAACCGCAATAACTTAGTATGGCGTATTTGATTTCGACTCGATGTGAAAAATTTTCCATTTTCCAAACTGCTGGAAGCAAAAGCTCGTTATTTGATGCATCCTCGTAATAGTAATTAAGTCTGCGTTCGGCGCGTTGTATGGTGGAACACGAGATACGAGATCTGTATCAAAACCAGATTTTCATTTACCCTACCGAGCTCGGCGAGCCGTTAATAAATCGTAATAATGATTCGTATTTTGTTGTAAACTTCCGTCTAGGTAGGTTATGGGTGGTTTTTACTTGTGTCGAAAGTTAGCTTGTTACGTACTACGTAGGTATCTAATAATGATTTTAATTTAACGTTTCGCGTCGTTGTCGTCGTATATTAGTTAATAATTGCTTTTTGACCAATTGTAGATACCTGCCATGCATTACCAAAGTAATATCTTAACCAATTGTCAAGTGTATGATGACGATACGTGTACCTATAATGAAATCTACTTTTTTCTACGTTTATAAGCTTTTGGTTTGTTTCAGCTTGATAACGCGTATTACCGACAAAAATCTTCCTTCGAGTTAACTTTTAATAGCTACACGATTGGTTGATATTAGCTTTGTAATAATCCTCCATTACACGCTTCGGTTGGTTAACAACACAAAATTAACTACATAAATGGACATGGGCATTTAACCGTACGAGTTATATAGGCGTCGTTGTCGACTTTTCTCTTTCGTCGAGCTTATCGTAGCTTTGAAAATTTTTTTTCGCTTCAAAAGAAATTTACTCGTTGAAAGCAGCCATCCTGCTTCAGAGAAAATTTTAATCCAGAATTTGAATCGTTTGCACGAAAAGGTTCTCCTTATAGGCGTATGCATTAAAGTAGAATTTTTTTCGGAATCATTTTAGCTTGAAAATTTTATATGTTTAAACTTTTCAACCGTCTATTACTAAACAAGTGAATTCCTTCGTATTCGTTTTCAGTTCAATGTAATTGTATCTGTAGGTTTAGGTATATATCTTCTTGTGGAAGTTTTTTTTTTTTTATTTTAATGTTCGTTCAACTATGAATAAATAATTTCTCGATGACGTAGACGTATTCTTCAAAGACGTATATTAAAAATATGGCACTGTACAATGTTTACAGTTTATCTTTTTTTATCTGCTTGACAATACAGAATTTCGAAAAAATGCCTAATTTACGATCTTGTTGATTAGTTGAAATTGATTGAAAGGTATGAGGGGGAAGGGGGCACAACAGGTGTCCATGGGTTCAACCCACCTTTACAGTAGCTATTTTTCAAAGAATGGAAAAGTCCAGATTTTTTTTTGAGTGATGGGGGTTATTCTCAGCATCAGTTATTGCAAGAAGATATTGATAACAACGCTGAAGAAACAAACTCCTCGTGTTATTGATCAAAATATTACCCTCCAAGAACTCGTCGAAGGGGTAAAATCCTCGAAAAATTCAGCTCCAGGTCCTGACCAAATCCATGAACAATTCCTCCATAATGCTCCATAAAAAGTTTTAACTGTTCACCTGAAATTATTCAACGTCATCTGGAATTCTCACTCCTTCCCTTCCATATGGAGGAAAGCCATTGTAATCACATTTCTCAAACTCAGTCCAGATCTACAGCTATAGACCTATTTCTCTAATGACTAATTTCTGTAAAATTTAAAAAAAAAAAATCGTTAATAAACGACTGTTGTCGTTTCTAGAACTCAACAACTTAGTCTCAGACACACAATGTGGTTTCAAACCAGGTACGTCAACTTATCATAAACTAATACATATTAACAGCATGATAAATGAAGCATAGCACAAAAAAGATCATCTCTTGGCTGTCTTCTTTGACATCGGTAAAGCGTTTGACACAATCTGGAGATGCAAAATTTTGTGTACCTTAGTTTCATGGAATACTCGTGGTAATCTTCTACTCTTCATCCACAACATTCTTCTCCAAAGAGAATTCCCAGGTACGCATATCACTCTCTACCTCTACTTTCTATCCTCTTTTTAATGGAGTATCTCAGGGCACGGTGCCCAGTCTCACTCTATCTCTCCATTAATCTCGAAAGCTCTCTTCGCAGTCGACTTCAGTATATTCATTAGGTGTAAAGATTCTATAATAGGAGAATCCTTGCTTCAAAAAGCAGCCAATCAAATACACAATTGGACACAAAAAATGGTCTCTCAATCTCCTATGCTAAGTCTACAGCTATACACTTCTGTAAACATCATAAATGCTCTCTGAGACCTTAAACTTTCACCTGAACAACACGTTTATCCCAGTATCAGATAATGTGAAATACCTCGAAGTCATTTTTGACAATACCTCATCCTAGACCACTCAAAAGCAAATGCTTTAAAAAACTGAAACTCCTGAAAAAGCTAGCTCATACATCTTATGGATCAAATCAAAGAAAGATCAATTTCTGGGGTAAAGTTGAGCCACGGTGGATTTAGGTTGACTGTTTTATGAGAAATAAGAGTATTACCGTTGATAATGGAGAGAAGTAGGTTGGATATATTAGGGTTGAGTTGATGTAGTGGGAAGACAAACTT
>FIZR01009165.1:0-12840 GCA_900060175.1 Ferrisia virgata
TTAAAAAAAAAAAAAAAAAAAAAAAAAAAAATGTGAATAAAAAGACTAGAGAGTCAGAGAAAAATTTCCTCATCGTCATCGACCATTAGTCGTGTCTTGTCACGTCGTGTTTATTTTTGAAGGCGGACGTATTTCGGATTTTTATCCGGCAAACAAATGCCAACTAAAGATTGGAAATCTTTTGGAAAAATCTCATTTATTTGTACGCGTTCTATATTTAGAACGACGCAGGCGGGACGGGGGCGGTGTTTCACATTCTGCAATCCGGAGTAGGTTTTTTTTCCCCTTCATTCAAACAATAGATGTATCCCCCTTGTCGTCGTCTTCGTTTGTTTAAACTCCTACGATACCTCGCGAATTGTAAAATTAATTTTTTTCTCTACAACTTCAAGTCCATGAGATTTGTCTGGCTCAAAAAAAAATCCAACTACCTTGATTTTTTTCTTCCATTTTTTATATCCCAATTACTCAGACAACTCGTATACTAAATTCATATTAATCTTTAAAACGTAAATGCATCATAGTTGAATATCTAAAAGCTTTCATTTGGGACATAAAAATATAGATATAAGCCCATAACAAAGGCAGACTGAATAATATCGAATGAAATTCTTTGACGAGCAAAAAAAAAAAATAATAATAAATAAGAAAGTGGAAAAATAAAGCCAAGAGATTTCATACTAAAACGAATTACGCTAGTACGAAGTATACGCACTCAATAAAACTCGCATACGTTTTCGTCTGTTCGTCAATGTACCATGAAAATACATAAAATTTAATAAAAAAAAATAAATAAAAAACATTTCCATAAAAACTTCCATCATTCCCTTTAAATCGTAGTACTGCGATATATTTACCTATATGCTCAATATACATATCAGCAGCCAAGGTGTATTATATTTGCATCTTGACCGCTCATCGTATACACGGACACGAATTTAATTACAATTTTTTACGCTAATTAATTGCGTAGAAATGGGTAGTTCGTTTCCTACACTTGGGGTTTTTATTCTAATTCATTTAACAATGAACATTTTTTTTTTTTTCGTTTGCACCGTTGAATTGACCTAGATCAAAGTACGCCGAGGGCACGTTAACCGCATCTGCCCGGGTAATAAACCCCGGATGAGTGCGTCGATAGTTGTCCCAACAGCTGCTGAGACCACGAAGCATGGCCAAAATTACAGTACCAGTGAGTAGTATGCGAAACGGAAAGAGGAAAGATTTCTTAGACGGAAAAAAACTATTGACGAAAAAGTTGCTATTGAGTAGATAGCCTAGGTACCTATTTTGGTAAAGTGTATTTTTATTAGAAAAGTTGTTCTGGTCAGGAATTGCTATTTTTACGGACATTCGAAAACAGACAACAGTTCATTCTGTTCATAGACTCTTAGCTAGATTCATGGACGTAATAATTTTCTCAATAATGGACTATAGGACAAAATTTCTAAAAAAAAAAATCGATTCCTGGGCAATTTTTTCTTTTTTTTTGAAAATACCTACAAGGAGAGTATACACGAAAAAACGATACTCCTCGTATATGGCTTCAAATGGCAGGCTGAAATTCAAGAATCATCTCATATGGTGTTTTCCTAAAAATAGTCACATCAAAACTATTACAGTAAGAAAAATTTTAATTAGAAAAAAATCAGTTTTTTTTTAGCTTTTATAAAATTTTGGATCATTGATTTTTACGAGGGGTAATGGGCTGAAATTTTAATCAAATTACTTTAAACTCATGACGGTTAAGTTGGGATAGATTTTTCCAGGGCCTTACGAATTTTTTGTGCTGGAAGAGTTTATTTTGATGGTTTGTGGACCAAATATATTTTTTTAATTTTTTGAAATTAATGTGTCATAGAAAACCACGTGCAACTGTAAAAAAGTTTTAGCAATTTTTTTGCCTTCCTTTATGGGTCGTACAAAATTGATACGTATCAAGAAAAAAAAAAAAAATATATATATATATATATCAGACAAACCCATTGTAATAGTCAGGGTTCCTTCGGAAAACCTGACTAAAATTATCAGACCAAACAAATATAATCGTCAGGGTTCCTCTAGAAAATTTTTAAAACGATGAAAAAAATTCTTTTGAAAATTAAAAAAAAAAATAGTATTATTGCACATATTTACCAATATCCAGAATTATCATTGTTGTTCAATCAAGGTCAGTTTTTATCCCATGTACCTTTTCCAAAGGTTCTCCATAGGTATACCAACATAAAAAAGTACAGCACAAATGGTTCAAAAAAAATAAAAAATTTGTTTTGAAGGTCTAAAATACATGAAATATATTCCCTTTGATAAAATTATCTTCAGAAATGCACTTTTCCAATTTTTAATATTTAATTTTGAGTGCTCCTGCACAATGGGTTATGAGAAGTAAAATTTTAATCACCTAAAATTGATGTCTACATACAGTTTACGAGTGTTTCTCAAAAAAAATTTCTTTCATAGTTTTTCAGAAAATTGTAAAAAAACACAAAAGGTGGCATTTTATTTAAATACTTGAAAAAAAAGAAAATTATGAAAATTTGTCAACAATGATTATTTTGTATATAAATATGTTTAATAATTTTATTTTTGAAGAAAATTTAAAAAAAAAAAAAAAACAAATTTGGCCCACCCCAGTGGTTAGCTTTAGAAAAAATTAGAATCCTCAGATTAAAGAAAGATTAAGGCATAGAAGGGAAATTCTTGATAATTTTGAATATTTTTAATAACCTATTCTCCATAAAATATAACGTTTGCCAAGAAAAAAGTCGTAATTATGAAAAGACCCCGAAACATAGAAATCAGTCTTTGCTCCCAGTAATTAATTTAAGTAGTATTCACCACACCCACAAGATATAAAAACAAATCTCCTATGCATTTCTTCCCATGCAGGTGGCATCCAATAAGCATTGAAGCAACACTGACGATCCAAAGTCGTATTTCTGTACAACTGGGATTTAATCAAAATCAGAAAAAGCCTCAACCCACGGTTTATTTTACTATAAATTTTTTTTTAGCTGTATCAGTATTGAAAAAATGTGAGACAATTTGCAAAGATCAAACACTTCAGTTTTAGTTATTTTAGGACAGTACATAAAAAAATATGTAAGTTCATTTTTCATTGAAAAAACTTTGTAAAAGTAGTTAAAAAGATTTTTCTCTGCGACTACACTGATGAGTAAAATTTTTTTCAACAACGTTAAAGTTGAAATATCAAAGAAATTTACCCTTGTTTCCAAAAATAATTAATGATCTCCATTTAAATTGTTCAACTGACTTCAGCTTGAAATTGACATTTGCACAAAAAATTCTAATCGTTCTGGAGAAAATTACCTACAATCAGAAAACTTTTCTTTGGTGTACTTACAATGAAATATTTTCTTTTACCAAGTCTCATAGAATAATTATTCTGAAATTTAAAAACAAAATCCACATACACAACGAAAACAAATATTTTTCCAATTTTTTTCCAACATAGCTTCAAGGTGTGATAGATGAAATGCAAAAATTCGTTGCATTTCGTTCAGTTCTGTTAGCCATAGTTCAATGTACAATTCACTGATTACTTCTTTTACTTCTACCTATCGTATTTTCAATTTAAAACACCTACTGATACGTATTTGGTGGATGAAATTGTACGCAGAGAAAAAAATTTCTATCGAAAATTCAATCTGAAAACCGAATAATGACAAAACTCGAATAAGTATTCGAATCTTTGAATAGGCTTGTTTTCTTCCCTTTCCTTCTCCTCTTTTTTTCATTTTCCTTGATATAAACCTTTACTCTTTTTTTCGTTTTATTCAATATTATACAAGGCCTCAAAGAAACGATAAAGATGAGAGAAAAGTAGCAAAATATTTTAGAGTATAATCAGAAAGCTTTCATTCCGCAGTTTCCTTTGATAGAAAATAAACAATGAGAATGAGGTTCGAATCATTTTTCGGTATAATACTTCACATTAGTATCAAAAAATTGATATATCATTGTGTAAATTAGTAACTTAAAATTTAAGCCAACTGGTAACAAGTATAATTATTAATTTCAACTTTTTTTTTCACAAATTACATTCATACATATCAATTGTTGAAAAACAAATTTTATTTATCATGATGTTTCGTCAATTACTCAATAGTAAGGTATCCCCTTTTCTGCAAAAATTAGAATTTCAATTTCCAAGTAGTATAGGTCTTTCAGTTTTTGAATTTTTTCAAAAAATGAAAATATCTTCTTGTATAGCACAACAAAGCGAGTATAAGAGCTATGAATGAATCAGCCTGATTTTCTATGTCATATTGTCAATGAAAACCAGGGCTATTACAGTCTATCGAACAACGGCGGATGAGGGCAAATATCAACAACATTCGTTTTGGTGTCCTAGAAGACCATTAAGACGATTTTTAGCCATGCCAGATATACATATTTTTTCCCCCAAACATTACAATCATAAAATCGCTCCAATTGAGTCAATCGGTTCAGTTTGGCGGTGGATTAGATATATATGAGTGGTAATGAACTTGGGTCAAAATTCAGTTATGCCCAATTTGGGGGAGGGGGTGCTGAAGGGTCAAAAACGCAAAATTTGCCCCCTTTGAGCCAATTGATAGAGAATCATAAGTTGTACAACATATCCAAAAACCAACCTCCTAAGTCAATTAGGAGGGCAGATATTGGGGTTTTATCCCTTTCGACCTTGAAAAGAGGCTATTCCTTCCCTATCTCTCCATCTAATTGAGCTACGAAGTTTAAATTTGGTATGTACATTTAGTTGCGGCCCTGGATGTGTCTTTTGGGAGTTCCAACTTTTTAGCTCGCACCCTCTCACAACCCAAAAAACAGATTTTTTGGTCGTTTTTTCTAATTTTTTGAGTATGTACCTTGCATAACTCCCCTCTGAATTATGAGAGATCAAAGATTGACAAAAATATTCGTCTTTTTTAAATGAGCATCAGGATGAGTCCGGAAGGGAACTAATTCCCCGATTTCAACCACTTTTACTGGAGACACTTACTTTGAGTGGAAAATACACCACGTAAAATTTAAGCCCCTTATCTCGAAGAAGTGATACTCATAATGATGCTTTTATCAAAAATCGCCTTATTTAGAGGACCCCTATAGTACAACCCCATTTCATGTGAGAGAGCTCAAATTATGTATGGTTTTTGTTCCAATCAAAGTAAGAATCCCTATTAAAAAATGGTTGAAATTGAAAAATTAGTTTCCTTATTGACCCACCCTCAAGCTTATTCAAGCAGTGTGGATATTTTTTTTAATTTTTGATCTCTCATAACTCCTATAATCTTGATCTTGGGTAAAAAATTATTTATAGATTTTATACTCAGTTTCTTATGCTCTACAAGGTGATATCTTCATTTTTTGAAAAAACTCAAGAATTGAAAGACTTACATTTCTTGGAAATTTTGTAAATATACGTGACTTGAAGGGCCAAGTCGGCACAGGTTAACGTGCTTCAAGTTGGTTAAAATAGAGCTAAAAAATGTTTTGAGGGTGAAAGGAAAAAAATTAAGGAATATACGTTTTTAAATTCCTACTTCTGCAAAACAAGGGACACCCTATTCAATATTAATTCACAGTATTCCCACATTGAACTCGTGCAAATGGAGTATTAATTAATTAACAAGAATCCACGCAAGATCTAAGTCTATTATTAAAAATAAAAATTCACATTTCCCTCATCAGGTGATGTCTAAAAAAAATTAGGTACGCGAGCATTAGGAAAACATCAAAATTTGCAACACACATTAAAAATATGCATCTGGCGTGACAAATATAGTTCCAATCGATTTCACCAAATCTGGCTCAAAAAATTCTTCCAAAAATAAATTAGAAGGAAGAGCAAGACGAACATCTGCTTCTTTCGATCGATATTCGTATACTTATCATTACCATCAGAATAACAGCCATAACTCTGCATTCTTTTTTTCTCTTTCTTGCATAAATTTCCATATTTCGTTCGACTAATTATATTCTTATCAAAAATCTTTCAATACCAAGGACCTTTATATGGAACAAATAATGATGATAATATCTTTTCGAAGCACTCTGTATATTGGTGCTGTATGCGGTATCTGAGTGCATTAGCAGGCTTGGCATAGCCGCATGCTCGTCTAGTTAAAAACTAAGCAGATAGTGGCATACGACGCAATGACGTCGGCCTTTCCAAAAACCTATTTTTCTCTGTGTGTTTCATGGAATTGGGCGAAAGGCTAAAAATACGAGCCAAGTCAGATGACTGGAAGCGTCGACCGGGCCCGGGCCGGAGTGACACATTACGCATTATGGCAAGTGACAGAGTGAGTGTCATTGTTGAGCACATGTTGTTATACAGTGAGTTTTTTTTATCATCATTGGCGAGTGAAGTGAAAGCGGAAAGAATACAGAGGGGCTAAGAGAGAACGTTTATGTACGCGCGTATCTTTTTCCAGATGTGTTGTTGTTGTTGTTGCGAGACAGTCCGGAGAAAAAGCATCGTAAATAAGTGGGCGCTTTCTTTCGAACGGCGAGGAAATATGAGAGAAAAAAATTTCTTACCATTTAACGTGTTAAGATTTACATGCAGAATGCACTGCAGATGAACGAATGAACCATCGGAATTAGATAAATTGCCATTTGTCAAAATAGGAAGCAGCCAACTAGGAAGTAAGTTCGTACATATACGTGAAATTCAAGAGATAGAGAAATGAACCAAGTGTATATGCATAAGGGTAAAGGCGTGCTCCAAATGCTTCAAGACGCGAATTTATTACTAAAATCAAACATGGCGACTGCGACATGTCAAGTTAATGACACTTGCTTTGATAATCCGTTCAACGTGTAAGTATCGAAACATACGCATTATCACGTATTTTATTGCGCTAACAACAACATCATGTCGTAAGTTCTAAATTTACGCCTCATTGTCCGCCGCCTATGTACCAGTATTTTACGTATACTGTAGTCTTCTTCTCGTCTTAAGAAACTGTATTACGCGCTTGCTTTCCTTTTTCCACGATTTGAACGAAGTTGATGGGCTGCTCTATGCTCTGGAAGTATTTCAATGTATGTTATTTTGATTTACTGTCTTGGAAGATGGCCTGGCTTGGCTTCAGAATTACTAGAAGAATTGGTTTCGTAAAAACAGTCTTTCGTTCAATGTGAAAATGTAATCTTTCTCTATACTTTTATTCGTCTTGAATCTTGAAATTTCAACATTAATCTGAGATAATTTTTCGTACACCTGTATCTGGACTCCAATCATATCAATGTCTGCCTCTTAAAAATAGAAATTTCGTAATTTTCTTCATTCATCAGCGATATGCTGTTATCGCATACATCGATGATATTTTTTATCGCATGGTTTTATAAATGAACGCTGGTGAAGTTTTGGGAAAGTCAATAAAATGCATAGTCAGCTAAAAATGATCGATTGGTCCTTGACATGCTCGAAATACTAGTTCTGCTTATAGATTTTTATAATCAACAATTCTTGATGGAATTTTTTCAAACTTGCTGGGATAATGCAGTAAACCAAGGGCCACATCTGTACTTTTTTTTCTATTTTTTTCGAATATTGCTTCGTAATTTAATTCGAATTTCAAGATTTCAAAGTAAAATGTTTACGATTAAAAAATCGATTTAAAAAGACAACATATTTCAGACTTTGAACAAACTCAGAAAAAGTTGTTGAATTTTGAGTTGAAAACTAATATAGAGCTATGGGTTCTCAATGCAAGCTTATAAGGGGTTTCAACTTTTTATCCTTCATACCCACAAACAAAATAATGTAGGTGCTAGGAACCTAGTTATACGTAGGTAAGTCGCAAAAACTGCCATTCAAGTTTCTGTAATTTTCTGAAGCTGCAACATTGGCGTCGCCATCTACTACACCATTGACGAACATAAAAATGGAAAAAACTATGGGAAAAAATAAAAACAGCTTGTGGATTTTCAAATTTTTATTCAGTCTCATTTCGAAGAGAAAATGGAAAAAACATGAAAGTCTTAAATTTTTTAGAAATCGGGTATTCAGTGCGGAGAATGAGGTCGGTGGACCAAGAAAATAAATCGATGATGAAACCCAGCACTTTCTATGTAATTAGTAGGTATCGATACGTCAAATTAAGTAAAAATCAATATTATACTTCACAGAAGGCCTCTTCGCGCTAATTTTTTCGAATTTTCGAGGGAGAGGGGAGAGGTTACAAAATTTTACAACTGAATGCAGGGAGTAGGGAAAAATTCATTTTCAGGTGATGGAAAAATTAAAAAAAAAATTGATAAAAAGAAATTAGAAACAAATTGAGAAATTTCAATTAATTCATCTATATTAGTAAAAAATAGGCAACTTAATATTTTGGTTCAAAAAATGCATACTGGTCATGAAGAAAAAAAATATTACGCAAGCATAAATTTTAAAGTAAAATTTTACAAATTAAAAAAAAACTTTTTTTAAGGAAATGAAAAAAAATTTAACATTTATGTATGGATAAACTGGATTTCTGCTTTATGCTCCATTTACTCAGAAATTACTTGATCCACGAAGTTCATTTTTTACGATTTTATTCAGGAATGCCACAACCTTCTTTTGATATGGGGTTTTGGAGAAATTCCAACTTAATCCCGAAAATTTTATCAATTCAATGAAAGTTACTATAGTACTACATGAATTAGGTCAATGTAAAACCATCAGAAATCAAGATCGCCACAAATTCTTCAGTCAAATCACAGATAAAATTCACCTGAACAATATAAAATAAAAAAAAAAAAAAAGGAAATTGGTTGGATAGTTTTGGAAAAAATATTTTTTTCATCTTCCAAAAAAACATTTTTTTTTTAATTTTTGATATTTTAATTCAATATTTACGCATGGGTAATATTTTTTTTTCTTAATGACCTGTATGCATTTTCTGAACGGAAACATCAAGTTGCCCATTTTTCACTAATACAGGTGAATTAATTGGGATTCCACAATTTTTTTCAGTTTCTTTTTATCAATTTTTTTTTCATTTTTCCATCGCTTAAAAATGGATTTTCCCCTACTGCATGCATTCAGCTAGAAAACTTTGTAACCCAATCCCCTCCTTAAATGATATTTTGGATAGTTGTGCTCATCATGAAAAGTTGAACTTCTATCAAAAAAGTTCAGCTTGAAGCTTCAAATATTTCGATCACTCATTTCGAATTTCCTTTTGATGGTCTACAAAACCGTACAACCGTACAAATAGATTCATTTTACGTCCAACCAGTCTCAAAATAAGAGCTTCCAAAGTTGAGATATTCAGAAAAAAAATCCTAATTATAGCAAAATTACAAGAGACACCTTCCACTTCATGTAAAGGGTGATGGCCGAAATGACGGTGATTCCTTCACTAGAGCACTGAGAGGAGCTCAGAAAAAACTTTGGGTAAAATCGGAAGACCTGGGGCTAAATTTGGGTCGTTTTGACACCACTGGGCCTTTAATTTTTCTGCTGTAGTGCGATATTGATCAGAATTCACTTTTATAAATTAACAAAAATTGGTCATCTCTTGAAGCAGTGAGCTCCTCAATTACATAAAAAATTCTGATTTTTGAAACCTGCAACTTTTTAACATTCCCCCTGCCCCTCCCTGTACGTTGTTATAAGTGGTATTAAATCAAGTAAACTATAATCCAACGAGATGCAGGACGCGTTATAAACTTTATGGCCGGGGACCTGCATCTTTTTTAGGGGCTGCAACTGCAAGTGGCTAAAACCGGTATTTTTTGAAAATTATCCTCTCATGACTTTCGATAAAATTTGAGCTGCTTTTTTTCTCGATCTCCCCCCCCCCCCCCAAATTTACATTTTCAATCCCCCCCCAATTACAAAGATAACTTACGTAGAACAGCGACAAAATTCTGTTATACAAATAAACCTATAAGTACGGTGTTAAAAAAAAATAAAAAAGAAAGCATCGCAATGCGTTGCTTTTTGAATCTGATTTTTCTAAAGTAAAGTAGATGAAGGAATTGCCCATTCATGAAATAAAAAAAAAATGTGCACTGGGGTACTGGTAAGGGGCACAGGTAGATATTGAAATGAATAACTGAAATCCCAAAAAGGCATATTTAGGGTAACTACTGAACTTATACGCCAAATTTCTACTTCCTAGCTTAATTTTGAGCGGAGATAGAGGAGGAAACCCCCATTTTCAAGGTCAAAAAGGAGAAAATTCCTATATCTCCCCTCCTAATTGACCTAGGAGGCTGATTTTTGAATATGTTATACAACTTTTGATTCCCTATTGACTGGCATAAAAAGGAACAATTTTTGCTATTTTAGGTGATCAGCACCCTGTTTACCAAATTTGGGCATATCAGAATTTTGATCTGAGGTCATCCACATTCAAAAATATCAAATCCGCCATCAAACCAAGCTCACAGCCCAATTTTGATCGATTTTGGATGGTATCGAGCTGAGAAAATGAATTTTAGTATCGGAAGAAAAACATGATAATAAATGAAGTAAAACTGACCAAAAATGGTCTCAATGGTCTTCTACGATTCGAACACAGTTTTATTCGATACACTGTAATAGTCTGGGTTTTATTGACAGCGTTACATAGAAAATTAGACTAAAAATTGGCGGATAAAGACTTGAAAAAAAAAAATGAAAAACCAACTTTTTTACTCATTTTACCAGTTCATAACAACTTTTTTCACTAGAATACTTTGTTCGTATTCGATTTTTTTCCTTTTACTCAAATTTATTAACTTTAATCACTTTTGATTTTATTTTTAAAAGTTTCGTTATCAGATAATAGCAAACCTTAAAATACTCAAATAAAAAATTAACCTCACATTCGTCCCCAAAGGATCAAATTATCACAAGTTGAACATTTCTCACATTTCTTTTACTCAAATCTAGTTGATCATTTGAAAGCGATGTCACATGTCCGCCGCGCCCCTGCCCTTCCACGCGGTAATATAATATACACACATTGTGTGCCCTGGGAAATTCGAAAATTTGACGTAAAAATACGAATACAAAGTATACGTGGTGAATAGGTATTTGGTTAGAAGATTTCGTACGTTCGTAGTACATACAATATGCATAGTAATAGCATACGATTTATCGTATTTCGTATAGCGAAATAAGTATACGTAAAACTACTCAGCCTTACGATGAATTTGTTGTTTGCGGCGATGACGAACATAATAAATATATAGCAAACATTGTGTTAGGTACGTATTTATTCTCTTGTTGTGTTCGGCTAACAGCACCGACACCATCGTTAGCCACCATCGAACTCGATGAAGAGAAAAGAGACGGGAAAATAAAGACGATTCGCCGCCGATACCGTTAAAATTGTAAATAAACGATAGAATAATACGACGAGATTGGAATTTTATTGTTTTATTTTCATGAATGAACAACGGGCGCAAGCGCCGTGCAGCAGTCGTGCAAAAAAAAAAAAAAAAGTAAAAAAAAAGAAATCGCGAACGCGTGAACTGTGTTAAGTTACGTACGTCGATTTTTGACGTAGTACGACGAATAAATCGTCTGCGTTTGTAATTCTATCGCTATTGTGACGATTTTATAAAATTGGAGCTGTATAAAATGTACTGTATATGGTTGCGAGTGCGGCTCTGAGATGGTAAGATACAGATAGAAAGGGCGGTGCTGATTTGGCGAGAATTGAACGCGATTTTGTGGGTTGTTTCGTAGATTTATCTCGTGAAAGCGTTTAGTATATGGAATATTGATTGCTGTTGTTGGTACGGTATGAAGACGGTGGATATATGGTCGTGTCACGAAGTTTGGATATTTTTCGACTATTGTTTTTCGCTGTTCGGATGTCGGAGTCATTGATGAGATATTTTGCTGTATATTACACTTATACATTTGAGAGACTGACTTTTTGTGCGCAGTCGACTGTCTCAGAACATAGTTTCTATAGTAATGAGTAACTTTCTGGCGGCATTTATAGATGTCCCTTATGAATCGAAAGAATTCAATATTTCGCTGAAGAAATGACGCGTAATTTTTTTTCGCTTTTTATTGAGTTTTATTAGTCGCTGTCTTCGAATTTTCAAAGTCTCGGATGGCTTTACTTTTGTCATACGTGGCACCTAAAAATTTCCAATATTCAACGTCTACAATCGAAACCAAAAATGTTTTCAAATTCTGTACAAATTTAATTACTGTTCAAGTAAGTACCTCAACCTTGATTACAAAATTTTGAATCAATTTTCACTTCATTTAAAAATTTTTCCCAATAAATTAACTTTCACCTATTTACTTTCCAGAATCATGAGTAGAGTGAATGTGGAGACTTCAGATCTAGTGTACCCAGATCGATGAGCGAAAAAAAATAAATTTTTCCGCAAAACGGTGTTTTTTGTAATTAATAAATGGAGAATAAATTTTTTTTTTCGTTTCGTCGATTGATCACACTAGATAAATCATATTAACGTTTTCCTACCCTGAAAGCAACCAACACTTACCGCTCGCAAGTGTCTATACCCCACTAATTTTTGATAAAAAAAAAAAATACCAAAAAAAATTGAATAACTTGAGAATTTTTTGTCAATTTTTTTGATAAAAAAGTGCCCAGCCAAATGTCCATTTTATCACATAATAAAATTTACAATTACATAGAAAATTAGTAGGATACAGACACGATTCACCTAGTGTGACCAATCGACGAAACGAAAAAAAAAATTTATGCTCTATTTATCAATTAAAAGAAACACCGCTTCGCGAAAGAATTAATTTTTTTCCGCTCATCGATCTATTCACACCAGATCTAGAGTCCTCATATTCACTCTGTGACATAGGATAAAGGGGGTATCCATTTATTTTTCGATAAAAGTAGATATATG
>FIZR01009175.1:2674-37925 GCA_900060175.1 Ferrisia virgata
AAAAGAGAAAAACTACCCAAAAAACTATTTTGGTGGAGGGCAGGGAAGGTTGTTAAGAGTTGGGGTGGGGCTGAAAGTCTAAAATCCCAAAATGCTCATATACGATCTGTACTGAACCCGTATATTAAGTTTAAATTCGCGGCGAGAATTTAGAGAGGAGGTTTTATGGAAAGGAAAAACTCAAAAAATAAGAAACATTGCCCAAAAAATTACTTCTACAGGACTGTGAGGGGTGTAAGGCTGAAAAGTCGGAACACCAAAAAAAAAAACTTCTCAATCAGCATACGATATTTCAACTTCTAATCACAATTTATAGGGGAGAAAAAAAGAAGGTCGAATTCAGAAAATGGGAAAAACGATTCAAAAAAACTATGGGGCTGCGAGGAGGTCATCCCATCTAGGATCCCTACTGAACCAGCGTACCAAATTTCCATTCCAAACTCGAGCTGGGAAGGAAATTTTATGAGGAGGAAAAACTCAAAAAATAAGAAAGACTATCCAAAAAACTACTTTTTTGCGGCCGTGAGGAGGAGCTCATCTAGGACCCCGGCATATTCTGCATACCAAATTTTAACCTCCCATTCGCCAGAATAAAGGGGAGAGATTTTATGGGAAAGGCGAACTCAAAAAGTAAGAAAAACTGCATCAAAAACTATTTTCACTAAACTAATTTGGTGTGCCAGTTCAATATGGATGCTTGATGAGCAGTTTGGGGATTTTGTCTTTCAGTCTCTTTCCACCTCCTCATCGCCCAGGCAGGATACGCGAGAAAGTCTTTTTTCACAGGATCAGAAAGGGCGAAACTACCACGTTCGTTCTCCTAATTAATATAGGAGGCTGATTTTTGCATATGTTACACAACTTTTGATTCGTTACTATGAACATAGCAGGAGGAATATGGCCAAAGCCCCATTTTGTCAGTTTTGCCCCTCGCAAATAAAATCGTTCAACTAAGACAAATAGGTTTCCGGTACCGTTTCAAATCAAACTGGATTAGCAAAGGTTTAGCAAGTGAGGGCCACATAGAACACCCAGTTGAGAAATGGTTCCTTCCCAATTGTTACCCTCATCAGACTATAATATTCGGAACGCAGGAATCGAAGGGAGGTTTCGACTGGTAAACTCCATTCAACATTCTTTAACAAACCCAAAGGGGTTAGTAATTTGGCATGTGAGTTTAGTACTGTTCCACATGTATCCCATCATCAATGGTAACTGTCCAGAGTTCTGGAAAAAACATATTTTTGGGGCAAGTGCGTTATGAGGTTTTTGACTTTTAAGCCCTGCTTTCTTTCCCCCTATAGCACCCCCTCTCACACAAAAAAAGGTGTTTTAATGCTGTTCCATCCCTGCCAATTGACCTGAAGGTTGATAATCGGCAAAACGATTTAGTTGGCGACGGAATCAGATGAGAAGTGAGACATGAGCTGGGCTGTTGTCCAAACCTTCACTATGCCCGTTTTGCCGGCTTCATCGTAAACTCGAAAATTTCCAGTCCAAATAAGTGCAAAAAATTAGTACGCACGGCGGAACCAAGGCTACACGTAAAACACAACCTTTACTAAACGTTTTCGATACGGGCGTACGCATGTGAAAAATCATTATTCAGGTTCAGCCGAGGTAAGCGAACAACGCGTCAGCCAGAAGCACGCTTTACTCGCAATTCCCCAGACAATAAGCTCCTCTAGCTCGACACACATACACGCAAACATTTCCGCTCGGTTCGGTTGGCTTTTCAAAGCATTGAAAATACTACCCCCCCACCGCCGCCGTCACCGCCGCTGCGTTTATGAAAATTCATGCAGCGAGCGCGATATTTGTACCTATTTCTAGAGCTTGTAATTCGATAAATTTCCCGGAATTGATTTTAGCTCGCTTTTCGAGTCCTGCAGTGGCAGCAAATGTGAACTGTATAATATACACACTACACCACATTCCACTATACCTAACCTACATATAAATATACCCGCCAAACATAGGCATGTATACGTTCAAGGTACGCTAGCTAACAACCCCCTCTCAATTTGTACACAAAGGTCTCCTATCAAATCGTCAAATATAAAACGCCAATTTACTGATAATAATACCCAACTATTTCCTTCTACCTACCAAGCCCCCCACCCTCCCCAGTCGACATCCGATGTCGCGTCGTTGGCATTTTCGTGTGATAGTCAAGCATGCACTAAGTTTTCCATCCCCCATTTTTTTCCTCATATTTTGTCCAGTCCAGTGGGTCATAGCCACGTCCTATCTGGCAAATGGCGATCACCGCAGGTACGCGCAGAGTATTAAAATAATTTATTAACCTTTGTCGAGTACGACGAAATAAAAAAATGGAAAAAAAGAAAGAAAGAAAGAAAGAAAAAAAACGAGAACGAAAACCCCACTTACTTGGAAGAGCGCACGAGTGCATTATATCGTGCAACACGCACACTTGATCCAGTATTTAAAAGACATTTCCCGACCAGGTTCGATTTATCGGTCGACAATCTGATTTTAAAAAGTTGGCAATTTTCGAATATCGTGCAAAAAAAAACCACCACCACCCCCTTTGCAGTGGCGTTTTCATACCTCTTTCACCTTCCATCTGGAAATAATGCTCATCTACCACAAACCTAATAGTGATCAAGGGTTACAGGTTTTTTCACATGGAAAGAGAAAGGAACCATAGAAGCAGAGGAACTGTGTGACCCATGGCAAATGCACCCAAATCATCGACGATCTTTCTAAGCGACAACCAGTATTAACCGAAGCTAATATAGCTAAACAAAAGTACACACCATGATGTGTAATATTAAACATCCAATTTTGATCACTACTATCTTGATGCAGATCCCTTCTGCATGATTTGGTTAACGAATACAACTGCAAACGACGCCCTCGACGAGATCCATCTGAAGCGGCCATCTCTGGTAAATTATAAATCACGAAGCAGTACTTATCCGTTGACGGGGATACTTCGCTCAACGGTATAGCTATCAAATAGCTGGTGCCGTTGCTGTCTATCCAATGCCCATGACACGAATAACCTGGAAAAAAAAACTAGATGTAACAAACTAAAATGTCAAATGCCGAAAACACTCCTCATTTAGACTAATTGAAAGGTGTGGAATACAAAGACAATGGAGTTTATTTGATCGGAGTGTTTGTTAGCGAGATACAAAAGCTAACTATTTTCCTGTGCTGTGTTCACAAAAAATATTTTTCCCTTTCAGGGGAAAATTCTAGATCATGGGATATGTAACATATCCATATCAAAAACGTACACGACATACTCATCAATTTTTTTGCAAATTTATACAACATTTAACTTGCATATTTTAACATAAAATGCAAAAATTATTCATTATTTTTTTTATTTAAAAAAAATGTTGCATTCTAAACGAATAAATTAATTAATAAATAACTTCTTCAGTTTTTTTATTTTTTAATTTTTACAGTTTTTTTAACTTTTTTAATTTTTACAGTTTTTTTAACTGTTTTTATTTTTTTAATTTTTTTAATGTTTTTTAATTACACATTCATGCCAACATTTTAACATAAAGTGCAAGAGAGTCACTCGTAATCATCTTTGACTTTTTTTATTTTTATACTCTTTTATTAACAGCGCATTCTGGAAAAATTAGCAACAATTGATCGTCATAATTAGATGACAGTGGACCGTCAACGGTGTGACGTCATCATCGGACTGACATCAGTGGGTAGGTTTTTATGACCTGGAATGACATCAGTCGACTTATTTTATGAATAGTTGATTTTATCATTTTAGGTTGAAATGTTGAGAAAAAGAGATGCTATTAGTGGACTGTCAGCAAGGTGACGTCATCATTGGACTGCCACCAATGGACGGATTTTTATGGTCTGGAATGACACCAGTGGACTTATTAACTTCGAAAGATATTTAATAGCAAATTCAGGAAAAATCGTCATTATTTGAGCGTCATCATTAGATGACATTAGTGGACCATCATTGGTGTGACGTCATCATTGGACTGACATCAGTGGATAGGTATTTAATGACCTGGAATAACATCAGCCAACTTATTTTATGAAGAGTTGATATTATCATTTTAGGTTGAAATGTTGAGAAAAATTAGAGATGCTATTAGTGGACTGTCAACAGCGTGTTGTCATCATTGGACTGACATAAGTGGACAGAGTTTTATGGCCTAGAATGATATCAGTGGACTTATTAACATCGAAAGATGTTTAATAGCGGATTTTGGAAAAATCGTCATTAATTGACCGTCATCATTAGATAACATTACTGGATCAACAACAGTGTGACGTCATCATTAGACTGACATCAGTGGAAAGATTTTTATGGCCTGGAAGAACATCAGCGGACTTATTTTCTCAAGGATTGATTTTATGATGTTAAATTGGAATGTTGAGAAAAATTAGAAATGCTATTAGAGGACCATCAACAGGGTGACATCATCATTAGACCGACATACGTGGACAGATTTTTATGGGCAAGAATGACATCAGTGGACTTATTTTATGATTTTAAGTTGAAATACTGAGGAAAATTAGAGACGCTATTAGTGGACTATCAACAGGGTGACGTCTTCATTGGACCGACATCAGTGGATAGATTTTTATGGCCTGAAATGATATAAGTGGACTCATTTGACTGTCATCATCAGATGACATTAGTGGATCATCAACAGTGTGACATCATCGTTGGACTGACATCAGTGGAAAGATTTTTGTGTCCTGGAATGACATCAGTGGACCTATTTTACGAAAGATTGATTTTATGATTTCAACTTGGAATGTTGAGAAAAATTAGAGATATGATATCAGTGGACTTATTAACATCGAAAGGTGTTTAATAGCGCATTCTGGAAAAATTGTCAAAAGTTGACCACCAACAGTTTACCGTCATCATTGGATGGCATTGATAGACTGTCGACAGTGTGATGTCATTACCGGACTTACATCAGTGGATGGATTTTCTGAAGGATCCATTTTTTATTTAAAGTTGAAATGTTGAGGAAAATTATAGAAAATTGACCTGTCAACAGTTGACCTTGATTTCGGATAGATTTTATGATTTAAAGTTTAAATGTTGAGGAAAATGACAGATGTTTAATAGGGTATTCCACCATTGACCGGTCATCAGTTTACCCATCAACAGTAGACTATGACCCTCGTTGATTTTATGATTTCAAATTAAAATGTTGAAGAGGTGTGACGAAAATTATTTGCTGACAGTGAATATCAGAGTTTAATTTATACCGACAACGTAAAAAGAATCGGAGCTTACATTCTTTTGACGTTTACCCTTTGCATAAGTATTTTATGAAGGATTGATTTTATGACTTCAAGTTGTAGTTTTGAGGAAAATTAAAGAAAGTTGACCCATCCATGGTTGATCTTGACTCCAAATTGATTTTATGATTTTGAGTATAAATGTCGAGGAAAATTAGTTGACCAAAACTGACCTATAAACAGTAAACCTTTACTCGGATTGATTTTATGATTTTAAGTTGAAATGTTGAGGAAAATTACAGAAATTTGATCTGTCAACAACAGTTGACCTTGACTTCGGTTTGATTTTATGATTTCAAGTTTAAATGTTGAGGAAAATGACAGATAAACACCTTTCGATGTTAATATTCTACATGATTGTAAAAAAAAGTTCAGAAAACAAGAAAAAAATTTTCTAAAAACTCTTATGGATTTTGGGCTAGTTGGGGTGCTAGGAAATGATAGTTTATGCGGTCAAAATTGTTTTCTACCATCATCCAATAACTGATGATTTATTCCAAAATTAGAACTCATCGGCAGTGATGTGGTAGTAGAAAAAGGTATTGGGCGACGTTTGAATTTGATAGTTCAACATTTTATGGAATTTTTTTCGATACATACATACGTATTTATGCCCAAGTTTTACTCTTTTTCGTCAACATGAGACCCCGTTTTCCAATGTGGGGCCTCATGCCACGGCATCCATGACTTGAGTAAGTAGCACGCCTCTGCACTGTCATTGCACATCGAGAATGTGCAGTTATCACGTCATTATTGAAGTAACCAAGCGTTTGCTCGCATACTAGTAAATAAATTTTTACCTGCGGTAACATCTGAATTGCATTCGGATTGAAATTCCATTGTTTCTGGTTTGGTACATCCTAATGAAAGCATCTGCTTGCCTTTTTCGCAGTTCACCTTCTCTTCTGGAGGTAGATTTTCGCGCATTTGTTTGGTACTGGCTGCCAGTTTCCACAAATCGTTATTGTTGACAGTATAACGACCCAAATAAGGACACTTCCGTTTACCCAAGAAAGGCGCTGCAACATCGAAACGACATCGAACATTGATTATTTTTAAATAGCGATGATCATTAAAAAAAACTTCAATCGGTGCACAAAAAAATCAACAACAAGTATTTCGACACTTGCTTCACTGTATACGAATATTTTAAAAATTCCTATACCATAAAAATAGAGAATCATGCAGAAGGGGGAAGGAAACAAAACACAATAAACGATAAATAGACAATGGTAAAGTATAATTCTATAATAAAAAAGGTTATAACATCGAGAAACCGATAAAATTTCCGTCCCTTTATTAACATGAATTAACTTTTAATCATAAAATAGCAAGTAAGGAGCCAACAAGAAAGAGAGAAGCAGAGAGAAAATAAAAATAATACACGCGGTAGAAAAAAGAAGCTACAGAAGCCAGCAAAGTTGGCGAATTCCTTCTCGATTTATTTAAAACTCCGCTGAACAACCGAACAGATAAACACAGACAGTGACTGTTGTTGTGTTGTCGTCGTCGTCGTCTCAACAAAGCATAGCATAGCATAGCATTTCCAATTTTGTGAATTTCTTCAACAATTCGCTATTAAAACTTAACAACGGTCTAGAGAAATTTAAACGAACAGAAAGAGGGGAGAATACGAAAAACAAAAAAAAAAAAACTATAAAACAATAAAGTTTACATAAAAATGCCATCTTTCCTAGAGTTTTTTTCCATACACTTTTTATAGAGTATTGCTCCTTCGTCCTTCATTGTGCAGTACTTTTTCCGGTTGTAGTCTTTCGCGGGTTACATATTACATTGGGAGAATTTTCGTCATAGTTGCTCGCTTCCTCCCTCTAGCACCTGCTCGACAAAGCTCTCATCTTTGTTAATACTTTAAACGTAGTTTTTAAATTGTTGCGAATCGTCGAAGAATTTTCGGGGATAACTTTCAGTCGAGGAGCTGCTGCTGTCTCCCGATACCGAGTGAAATCTCAACTTTACAAACTTCGCTACAACAATTTTTTCCCATCATAGCCAGAAATTACCGCTAATATTTCTTCTTAAAAGGTTTACTTCTTTTTCTCCCCGATACTTCTTCGTCTCCTAACCAGGTTCGTATCGTCGCAAAAACGAAACAGAAAAAAGTTGAACGGGAAATTACGCGAAACCCGCAGGAAAGTTGTCCGAGATTTTTTCGCCAACTTTTGGAACGCTTTTTAAAAGAAATTGCTGGACTTTATTTGTAGAAATTAATCTTTCACCATCTACCGTTGAATTTATTCTACGGAGTTTTTTCTAAATATATCCAAAGGGAAGAAGACGAAGAAGAATAAAATAGAAAAAGGTTACCTTTTTTTTTAGCCTAATTTTTTATTTATTTATTCCTTTAATTTTTTGCGCCTGCATAGCAGCTCTTATCATACAACACATTCGTGTTAGGTACAGGAGATCAACTATTCAGAGATCTTCCCTCTTCCTGTTTCATCAGCAGCCTTCCCAAACAAAATGTCCTTTTCGAGCTTGTGGCCATATGTTTGAAATACCACAGAATGGGTCTCCCCAAAAAATGCTCCGCTTCACCAGCTCTTGCAATTTATTGATGATTAAGCACGAAGAGTTCGTAGCGCAGTCTAAGGTATCCTTGACATCTTTCATCAGACCACCATCTCAAGGTCATCAGTTCTTTTATCGCCTGTTTTATATGAAAAGACTACGATTCCTGATTCTTAGAATAACTGAGACTCATTGGGACACATATGAGGTGAATTTACTTCAATAAACGTGAATTTTGTCTTTTCATCGAGAAACAATTGCCACAGAGGCGTGGAGAAGTTGATGTTTTGGTAGTAATTAGCGACTTCCTAATGTCAAAGCTGGCCAGACAGATATCAGCAATGGGCATTATGGGGTTGTAGGAAGCTATGGTCTCAGAACTAGGACTGAGTGTGGAGAAATATTACTCAAATTCTACACAGAGCAGCATCTCATCGTGGTAAACACCTGGTTCCAGCAACACATGAGAAGATTATACATGGAAATCATCTAATGGCCATACCAGAAACCAGATTAACTATATCCTAATCCAAAAATAAGGAAATCAACGGTTTTAAGGGGCAAAACTTATCCTCGAGCTGACAGGTACAAATTACCAGTAACTGGAATACCAAACTATTCTCACAGATTTCAAGTTAAAGAAAGTTGCAGTCAGAATAAATGTTGTCTGTAATGGACAACAAGGGCCTAGACCCAGTGAAGGAAGAAGAAACGATAGCCTTGGATCAAAGAGGACACCTTGAATACAATAGAACAATGAAGATTGGCCAAGTGTAATGAAGAGTATCGCTTGCTGATCAAAAAATTCCAACAGTACTATAGAAGGGAAAAAAGAATTCCTGAACTAAACTTGCCCTATGACCATGGCAGAAGCCAGTGCAGTATTCAAAAAGATACAATAGATTACTGGAGATTTCAAACCAAGAACGTGTGAAATCAATAATGATGATGGGACAGGAGTATGGGATTATCCTTGCATCCTAGGCAGTTGGAGGGGATACTGCGAGCAGATATATCAAATGAAGATGCTGAGTCAAGAAACAGTATGGTCCCAGTAATAGTGGTGACTAGTAAAGCACTTGGATAAGAAGAAGTCAAAATGGTGTGATACCTATGCGATATGGAGGCACAGGAAGTGGCCATCTGAATGGCACAAGTTTGTGCTGATTCCTTGGTACAAGGAAGGAGATGCGAGAAAATGTTCCAACTATTATACAATTGCTCAGATTCCTCATATGAGCAAAGTAATTCTTTGCATTATCAACAACAGGCTGGAGGTATTTCTACATAGGCAGATACTACCAGAGCAAACTGGTTTCATGTCTGGAAGAGACACGAGGGAACAAATTTTTAATACACATCAAATCACTGAGAAATGCAGAGAATTCAACACACCTGCTGTATTATGCTAAAGTCTTTGACCATGTGAACTAGAAAAAACTGTACAAGGCACTAAAAGAAATGGGTGTTCCTGTAGTGATTTTCAGGCAGAGAAAGGAGTGAGACAAGGGGGTACAGCTCTTTAATACATATGACGAATACATCATATGACAGGTACTAGAAGACTAGAATAGAAGAGTTTCAGTTGATAGCAGAAGAATCTCAAATCTCAGATATGCAGACATCACTCCCCTGGTTGCAGCAGATGAAGAGGAGTGGGTGGAGCTAATCAATCGAGTGAAAGCCAAGAGCGGAGAATAGGGATTTCGCATCAATACTTCAATGACTAAAGTTATGATTATAGATTGGACTGGATGTCTTCTAAAGTCTGATGTCCTGAAAAAATATGAGGAGGTCGATACCTTTGCTTATTTGGGTTCGACGATAGATGCCAATGATGGATCTTTGGCAGAAATATGGTGCCTAACTGCGTAGGGAAAATCAGCGATGACCAGACTACAGACAGTCACATGTAGCTGGAACATATCTAAGGAGACAAGAAGGCCGATCACAGCCCTTGTTTCCTATTTTATTAAAGGCTGCAGAAATATGGGGCATTGAAGGCAGATGACAAAAGAAAAATAGGCGCCTTGGAGATGTGAGTCTGGAGACGAATGCTGGAGATCCCTATGGACAGCGCAAAGGACAAACAAGTCAATTGTAGAAGGCTTGCAGCAGCCAGTAAGGTTGAGCATTATATGCAAGGAGCGCATCATGGAATATTTTGGACATGTGATCAGGAGATACGAGGAGAATCTAGAAAAGGACATTCTCTTCAGCAAAGTAACTGGTTCAAGAGGGAGAAGAAAACCTATCAGATGAGCCAACACAATGAAAGTGCGAATGGGATCAGTTGCTATGGCAGTGAAGAAGGCACAGGATGTGAAGAGTTCATTTTGCTTCATACTGTTTATCACTCTGGGTTAATGCTTAATTACTCAAACTCTATAACTCAGGCTATCATGCTTAGTATTCGGCGTAGATGTATCATCTTTTTTCCTCTATAAAAATGGAACACTTTTTTTGAATGACCAATGTGATTTTAATACATTACTACTTCACCTCAACGTCGTATCTGGGGATTCTACCGAAACTAATCTTCGATTACACAAAAGTAAAACTATATAAATATGGGATGCACTGTACAACTATAAAAAAACCGAAAGAAAGAAAGGAAATACAACAGCGAAGCACAAAACTACATTTCTCTTTTCTACAATCAAATTATAGCCAGAAATTGGAGAGAAAAGCTCGAACGGAAACATCGTAAAATACTAATTTCGTTCTACGTACATATTTCTCATCCGCTTTTCAATATCCAATATCCGTAAGAAGTTCCACTTTCAACTAACCTACATGTAACTATACGCTCTACTTTAGATATATCTTCATCTCGCTATGTGCAAAGCACTAAAACAGACGCTCGCTAGGACCCCCATCATTCCAACCTTTCCAGTTCATCTGTTTGATTATAACTCGGAGCGATAATTTTTTTTCTCTTTCAGCCTTTGACCTAGGAACCATGGGATGGCAAAGCGTCGTTGTACAAAGAAATCATCCGAAATCATAACCTAAACCACGAGGAAAGCTCGCTCGTATTCCCGATGCAATCCATCAAGGCTACTCTTGAAAGCGCGCACCATCCCATTCGTCTGTCTGTCACCTCCGTCATTCTATCTCATTATAAAACGCAGTGAGCAAACCCCTATAACTCCCAATGGTAAACAAAGGTGTGCGTCGCGTCGATGAGGACGCAATGCGGTGGCGGACAGGGACAGGAGTGGCGATTGGATTACTACGTGACTGTAAACTCCAGAACGAATATTACGGATTACACGAAAACCAATATCGAATGACTTTATGCATATTAATGCACCGTTGATATGTATACGTTTGTATCCGTTATAATGAACTAATATATATGGAAGTTAATCAGACTTGTTCGGAATATATTAACTAATATTTTGACAGTATATTATAACTATACTAGATTTAATCGAATGGAATATTATTTACGCCCATCGTGCACACCGTAACATGCCATAGCATACTGTACCATATAGGTAACTGCTATAGGTACCTCTAACTATATTCTATCATACAGCATTCATTATTTACACAATGTGCAACGAGAGAGCTTGTATGTACTACCTACTACGTAGTAGCCATGCGAAAACCACAGACATCAGCCGCTAACGATTCGCGCTTCGTCAACGTTTTCCCTTCCTAAAATGCATTATGTAACATAAAATGTGGCTATTCAGATAGCTAGACCCAATACACAGTCATATTACATCTATTCGCCATTCTATAGTCTCGAAACCCAGCACAAACAAGGCATGAGCTTTTGGAACTAGCCAGAGTAAATTTTAGAAATATTATAATCACCGAAACAAAAACCATTGATGGCTAATCACGGCATCTGCACCAATGACCAGAAAATATTTCAAACATGCTAGTAGATGCGCGGGCATTACCAACCTCTTCAGTGACATATCAATCAAAACTTGAACAAATAAAAAAATCAACGTTTTGGTGCATAAAAAAGCTCATTAGTTTTGTGATGCCATAATTTGAGGGAAACTTGGCGGATCTAACTGAAATATTCATCGTGAGTTCAGGTTTGAGGTTGAAAACCCCCGATTAAATTTTGGTCTTGATCCAAGCTTTAAAAGTTGAGCTTTTGCATTCCATAGTTTTTGACCTTTTTTGTGCAAATATCTCAATTATGGTGCATCGCAGGCAAAAATGAAAGGTAAACAGAGAGCTGAGAATTTCATGCTTTTTAAAACATTGGTTTCATACAAATTTTTTCTAAAGTTTACCATTTTTGAGAAAAGTTAGTCCAAAGTTTGAAGTTTGATGGTTTTCTTCATATTTTAGGTCAATTTTCACTTTATTTTTCCAATGTTATTTCGTGATATTTGATCAATTTGCAACATTTCTCACGTCATTTTGTAAACTTTTTCCCAATTTTTGATGATTTTTTACCTAAATTTCAACGATATTTTTCATATTTCAGGTAAATTTTCACGCAAGTTTCCACATTTTATTGCGATTTTTGATCAATGTTCTTCATTTTTTCCGTATTTCTGTCTTCTTGACTCAATTTTCGATAGTTTTTAACGATTTCTTCATAATTTAGGTCAATTTTCACCTGTTTTCCAATATTTTATCATAATTTTTTATCAGTTTTCTGAATTTTTACACATTTTTATCTAATTTCTACCTAATTTTTGATGATTTTCAACCATTTTTTTCATCTTAGGGCAATTTTCTTATTATTTTTGATCGATTTTCTGCACTTTTTACACGATGCTGTTACTGAAGATCGTGTGCCTGTCAAGTAGTTCTCACCACAGAGCCCATTCGCGATTTGATGATGTCAGACCACCTCGCCGGAAATCTTGCCCTTCCTCTTTTATCCGGGGCCTTACGAAAGAGAATGTCTTTTTCGAGATTTTCGACTTCTCTCCTGGTCACATGTCCAAAATACCCTAAAATGCGTCTCTCGCATAAAATACTTAGCCTGACTAGTTCCTGAATTTTGTTGGCGATTGAAATGTTAGTTTGTCCCACTGTCCAGGGCACATTCAGTATCCTTTGCCAGACCCACATCTCGAAGGCATCTATTCTTCTTTCATCATCTGCCTTCAACGTCCATGTTTCCGCGGCATATAGCAAAACAGAGAAGAGATCTTGTTATTACATGTGACATTGCACAGTCTGGTCATAGCTGATTTACTCAGAGTGATTCGATGCCGTATTTCTGCCAACGAGCCTCCATCTGCTTCGATGATGGAGCCTCAACATACGAATTTGTTGATCTTTTCGTATTCGCTCAAGTCTGTAGAAACTGGAAGACACTACTTTCGTTATTGATGTATTAATACGAAGTACAAGTTTCTCGCTGGCTATCTTCACCAGGTTGACTAGCTCCGCCATTTCCTGTTCATTTGAAGCAATTAAGGTGGTATCATCTGCATGTCGCAGATTAGAGATTCTTCTTCCTTCAATGAAAATACCACTAGTCCAAAGGCTTTGATGTAATCTATGGAACACATCACTACAGGTATATTGAACTCCCTGCAATTTTCTACAATTTGCCGTACATTCGTCATCTGTTCCCTTGTGCCTCTTCCTGGCATGAACCCAGCTTGTTCAGGTGGAATCTGTCTGTGTGCATACATTTTGATCCAGTTGTTTAGGATGTGTGACATGACTTTGCTGCTGTGTGGAATTGGAGCGAATATGCAAGGGAATCAGCACTGACTTACATCATTCAGTGGACCATTTACAACTCTGCCATATCACACTGCAGAGTTGCCATATTGCTTTGCAATCAAGTGCTTTGCATTTCTTCGGCGCATTCACCACCTACCTTCCTTCATCAAGTAGGATGTTTGGCCCATCTTCACATGTCACTCCAGCTGTAGGAACCAGTTGGTTTATCTTTGGTGTTCCACTGTTTTGGTACAACCATACGCAGTATGCTTTCCAGCTGTCTAGGATTCTTATAGAATCCCACACAACTGTGCCATCATCTTTCTCTACAACACTGCTGGACTGATCTGTTCAGTAGCCTATATTCTTAGTTGTCGCCAAGACATTTGGCTGGTCTACGCAGTTCTACAATCAGTAGGGTGTCCTCTGTTACTCACGGCTGCTTTTTTTCTGATACGCATTCTCTTTTCATAACAACTGACTTACATGCACGAGTAATCTCAGTTTTGATGTCTTCCTACATGGTGTTTGGGTAATTTGTCTCCAAGTATATGATATTTGTCCTGGTAGTCACCTTCTTCAATTCAGCATCGTTCAAAAAAGCTCGTGCTTTCTTCTTTGACCTTGGACAGGTCGAATAGAATGTAGTTTTTTAGTCGCAATAATGGACATGAGATGCAAGAGGTAGCACCCATATAAGCTGATGGAACCGAAGACTTAATGTGAAGTAAACTGGCTCTGAACCTGTGCTACTGGTACTTGAAGGCACCAGCGGGTGCTATGTCTTCTCACACTACAGCAGAGAGCCAGCAAGACCAAGTTTCTGCATCACACAGGAAGTACCCAATTCAACAATTATCACATCAGCTATCAAACACCCATTATCAGCACATTTTAACTGGGTCATTATACAATAAAATTGAAAACTTATATGAGTCATACTGGATCAAAGTGATCCAATAACATGTGACACATTCTAACAGATTTCAGTCATTATATGCTACATACAGGTTAACCTAACCAGATGAAAATCTTTCAAACACCATATACAATGTGTTAAGCTACTTACTTATAAGAGTGATGTATGGTAATATCTGTGTATTGAAATTCTGAATGGTGCACGCTTCTTCAGAATTCTGTACTTCTCGCGCTATAAAAAGCAAAATTAAACATGAAGGGTTAAAGATGTTGTTTAAAAATTGATTGAAAACCCTTTGAACCTTGACGACGTTTATAATTTGTATTTTGTCTAGATATACCTACTTGGTATATAGGTATGATTTACCATTCATCAAGCGAGTTTCCTTTCCTATATAGCTCATCGTTGGGAAGTAAACTAAAATGTATACTTGCTTACTATTGTTAAAATACCACGTGAAATGTAAAGCAGCTAGGTAGAAATGTAGAGCTACCTATAGGTACTCTTATACAAACTAAGCATAAAATTGGTATATAGAATTCAGAGGGCTAAAATGTAAAACGCTCACCCACCTGCCAGAGGTACTTTTTTTCTTGCGCACAGCATCGCTCGCAATGCTTACGTCTCCCAAGTTTAATAACTTTCTGTAATGAAATTTGAGGTAAACGTGGCAGCTTGCCCTTAAGCATGTTAACCAGGAAAAGAGCTGTAGAGAAAGGAAGATAGAAGGAGAGAGCAACAACGCGAATAGGTACGTTACATATATACCTACGTCAGTCACTCAAATTTATATTACTAACTTTCGCCTTTCGCTGACGGTAATGTAAGCAATGCGGCTAACTTTCTACGCCGCACCATCAAAGTTCATCACACACTTGCCAGATGATCCGAGCCAGCCAAGGTAAAGAAGGGTAATTTGCGTTTGACGTCTGCGTCTTATGTGTGCAACAACAAGGCAGTACATATTTGATATTTTACAAACAGACAGCAACATGGCTATGTAACTGAGAAGGGTTACCAAGAACAACACTTCAACGCGGACGTATATTTATTTCGTTCTCTTTTTCGAATAAATAAACTCTAGGTACCTCTACCTATCTACATAGTTTTTTCTATAGGTACCGTCAAATTATTTTGTATAACTCGCTGTAAGAAGAAATATCCACTTGATGAGAGAGTAGACCCAGGTCTGCAATGCCATGCTGTAATAAATAATACCATCTCTCGAACCAACAACACTGTTAATACAAACATCCTTCATGCCTTCTGGCAGACTAATTCCTGCAAAACCGCAAACAAATTACTTACGTTCCAAAAACCACGTTAACCATTTAAACCAAAATTTTACATCAGCAGATAAAATGAATACAGTCAGGACTACCAACTAACCTACCTCCCTACTGAGCTTACTAATGCATATAAAAAAGCTCCGCACTTTGTATCAATTAAAATAATTACTCGCTACCGAAGAGGTACACACTTCAAACCCTCAGTTGATAGATTTATAGCCCAGCTGTAGAAGAATTGTTGTTAGGAATGCGTTGAAGATTTCTTTACACATTACCTATGCACCGCTCAAAGCCTACATGTGTAATATGTCGAGCATTGTATTTTCACCTCCTCCTATCCAATGAGCACACGACTCATAAAAAATATTTCTTTTTACTACGTATTACAATTACAAATCAAATGTCAGGAAATGTCGTCAAGGTTTGGGATAAATTAAGACTAAACTCTTGATAAAGAAGCTGAGTTTGTGCAATAGCTAATGAAGAAAAAAAAAACTCTGCAAGTATACTTACTCGATTGCTGGATTTCTATAACATGTCCGTCTCGTCTGTAAAATGCCATGCAGCGGTATCCACTTTCGCTGTAACAATATGAAATTAAGCCACAAATATTATTAATGCTATTTTAAGCAGCGCAATAAACTAGGACTGGAAATTATCGAAAATATTGTGGAGAGAATAAAAGGTGTGGACAGTTACACAAAAGTTCCGTCATGTCATATCATATCATAGATCAAGCGATTTGGTAACTTTACTATTAAAATGAATCTGCATTTTAACTAGTTAAAAAAATGATTTCTGGAAATGTTGTACAACTTTTGATTCTCTATCATTTTCAATACACAAGAGCTGTACCACAGTTTGTAGGCATTCATAATCAAAAGGTGATAAGCAATCAGGCCTATCAACGCAGACAGATTTGAAAATACCACTCAAATATGACACGAGCATCCTCCCAGCTGACTATTGCCAGATTGTACCAATAGAAATCCCTTTCTACAAAACTGCTGTATGGACTCGAGAAATCAGAGGATACGTTTGGTAACACAAGGTGAGTTCTTATAGTGGAATTCACTGACTGTCCATACCCTCATCTGCAATTACCTCAACCTATTGGCTGTAGATTGTCATCATCATCATGTGATCCGCAAAGAAGGACATTGCAGTCGAGCATGAGAATTGGCATTCCAGAGCATCACTCGGAGTTTTCTGCCTTTCTCAACAGTCAGCACCTACAACTACTTCAACCATCTCTATTCCAGAATGTGCAATCATCAGGATAGAAGATGAATAAACATTAAATCCGCTGAACCACCATCACCACCACATTAATTAAAGCGATGAGAGTTGAAATTATAACCGTGCTATAGCAAGAGGCATCCATTCAACACACGTTGGTGCATTTTTTCAATAACTCTGTTTATACTTGGAAGCACCTAAATTGATGAACAATCTATCCCATGTGAAGTTATAGTTCCTTGCATCAAGTCAACTCACACAAAGGACAAAATGAACACATGCAGAAGGCTTCCCATCACTCACACCAGCAACTTTAGTACCTACAAACTGGATTCTGAAAATGATTTCCAATATGTTTACCCAACATCAGGAGAAGCGTGAGGCAGGTGTGCTAAATTCAACTACAAACCGAGAGAGGAACGTCATTTCAAATATCAAGAAATCAATGGAGGCGCATTATAAGACATAAGTCAGCTCGGAAACAAACCTCAAATATTTCAAATCACTACTACCACCAGTACCACAATTACCAAATGAAATATTACAATGACTTTATTTTAAATTTAGAGATGGCTGGTTACAGTTTACAAAACAATGGTGTGTGCTAAAGTTCTCAAGTATTCAATCTGATGGCCATTCTGTTTGTAATTTTGGTATCTGGATAAGAAGGTGAGTGGTGTAATTATAAAATTAAGATGGTATTAAATGTTGGCTCTAGATGTAATAAAAATGGTACTAAATTAACTCTGAGCTAGGTCCAGATGTTATTGGAATAGGTCAACCAGTATTGGGGCTGGTATCCCAGTCTTCTGGATACAGCTGTAGATGTGAAGTGGAAACAACTAGTGGATATGGGAAGGGGCTGGGCAAGCCCTAGTGTATAGCTCTAGAAGCCCATTAAAGCTAACCAATAGATCAAACTCCAGAAATCCACCAACACTAGCTTCACATGTCCACTGAAGCTAGTTTTAGTGAATTACCTTTACATGTTAGTAGATAGAGCCAGCTCTAGTAGATAACTGCAGTGAAGAAGTGGTGTTACTTCAAGCGGACAACTCAGGTGCCTGTTAACACTGGTGCTACTAGATATCATTGAGCTAGCTCGAGCGGACATCTATCCACAAGAGTCATCCACCAACATGCGCAGTAGTCGATGTCTAACCACTGCAGTTATCCACTAACATTATCTCTAATGGATGGGCAGTTCCAAAAGTCCACTAGATTTGGTGCCAGTGGTTAACATGACTAGATATCTAGAGCTAGCTCTATCAAATATCTGAAGCCCTGGTAAATATCAAGAGCTGGCACTATGGAACATCCTGAGCTCTAGCGGGCATCTATTAGAGTTATTCACCAGCACTTTAGAGCTGTAGTCACATCATTTTACTTTTGTTATCCACTAACACTAGCGATGGAGATATCCACTAGCGTTGATGCTATTTGATAACTCTAATGGACACCTAGAACCATCCAAAGTGAATAAACCCAGATTTCAATTAGAGTTAGTACTAGTGGATACCTGGAGATAGTTTTGATGGATAGAGAATTTAATCACTACGCTTGCAATTGACTGCTTATTGGTGGTTGCATTAGTTAAGAAGCTATAACACATAAACTATGGAACCAACTAATCAACCGGACAAAAACTAATTTATTCGAAAGTCGACGTTTGATTTAGGAAAGTTTCTATTTTAGAAATGCTGAAAGGATGAAACTATGAACGGTTTCCCTACTTTAAAATCTTACCACGCAGCACATACATTTCGAGCTAAATGTATTCTTTCTTTTGCTATCATCTTCATACATATGCACCCTTTTAAAGAAAAAATTACGTTCATAAAAAAAAAATGAACATCACCACACACGCGAAAAGATACCTCAGTAAAAAAAAAAGAAAAAATAGAAAGGAATCAACTAATGGAACTTTGTTCTCGTATATAACACACGAGGAAGCTTGGAAATTGGAACTACGATGACGATGACGACGACGGGACCAGCTCGCAAGTCTACTTTGTCTCTTTGCACAAAGTAACTAATTAGATTAGCTCAGACAAGTTGATACAATTACAGAAAACAACTTTACTTACCATCCTATGGTGATATGCGCGGATATAATAATTTGGCTTTCGGACGATGCTAAAATCGAATTACACACAGCTCGCATTTCTAGAACGTTTACGCCGTCTCTGGTCGATGTAACTCGTATGCTGCCATCGTGTTTGTCAAAATGATACGTCTTAGAATGATCCAACAAATGCCACGTATGGTGTTCCATCAGCCAATTTGGTAATCTACAGACTGATGATTCGTGGTTTGAAGAGGCGTTATTCACTGTGAAAAAAACAAAACAAAAAATAATAAAGAATATGAATAAATCAAACGAAAATACTTAAATATGAACAAGTATCTTTATCGCACGAATTCGAGTGTTTATAATATTACGATATCGGAAGAATGATGACCAGAGAAAGTAATGCACGAGAAATCATCGGCACTGCAACAGCATCGAGCAGAGAAAAATCGTCCATTTTAATAAACGCGAATCTCTTTTTCTTTGTCACTTTTCCTCGCTCGTTCTTTACAAATTTTCATCTTGTACATACATGCGAACGCTTCGCATCCGAACCTTCGCCGAGTTCAGATCATCTTGCACCTCTTTTCGCACTGGTAACGCATCGTAACGTAACGTAACGTATCGTATCGTAGCGTTTATACTTATATAATAAATTTCATCCTATATGTATGAATAATGATACATCGTTCGTTTATTCGTTTTAAAACTTTAAACAGCGCGAATACATATTCTAGCGACGAATACGTCCCTATTTTTCCCGTCTCAATACCACTCCCGCCCCCTCCTCCCCCTGCTACGTAAGCTCTATATTATTCGTCGTCGTCGCTAGTACGCTCCTGGCGCAGAAATATTTCTTATTTAAACGTACGAGGCGCGGTGCCTGCTAAACTTTCGCATATATACGAACGTTTTATCATTAAAAAACGAAAATTTTCCACGACTCGCTCTCTCCTTATCTGTCCCACTGCAGCAAATAGTTTCATGGTATTGCACCGAATGTACCCGACTGTAGGTGAATGTAGATAGGTAGCTAGAGGTACCACCTTCGCCTTGGTATTTTTTTTTCTTTCAATCTGTATATATTTTTATTTTTACTGTCGGTTTTTTTCCGCAACTGTGAGAATTCTCACAGATACACCTCCGTGCTACGCCACCAATTCAATATCTATCATTTCGCTTAACGTTTATTGTCATGTATCAGTCTATCTCTTTTATTCATTTTTCTCGCATTTATACATTAAAATACTTCGCTACGACGATGAAGACTGCTACGAAACACCTTTGGTTTATCAAATACCGTGACCTACCAAAACACACCTCTACATATACGAATATCGGGCAGGTTAGAAAAAAAAAAACAACAAAATTAAAGCAGTCGTTTGCAGTTTGTGTTTATTTTAAATTATCATCGTCGATGTTGTGCCATCAATTTTTTTTTTTTTTTTTTGCTTTCTATTTCATTTTACCTCGCACACGATATGTTGTATATTACTTATAATCGGGGGTACTCAAAATTATAGACAGAAATATTAAATTTCACTTTGGTTGTACGTGTGATCTGTAGTTTTGAAAATGAATCTCGCCAACTAGGTACGAAATTCTTTACCATTCAAAAAATGGTCAAACAGTCTTTCCTAATAAGGGTCAAAAAGCCTTTTGACTCAAAATCGGTGAAAATTGAACCAAAATGTTACGTATGGTTTAAAAACATTGCTAAAAAATGTTTGAGCCCCCCACCCCTCCGGAATTATCGCCACCCAAATGTCCAAATTTCAACACGCCATATCTGTGGAAGGGGAATGTAAAATTTTTTAAAATTTTTATAGATTATACATCTTATTGAATACTATGAATAAAAATTGTTGGTTCACATTTTCCCCATTTTTTTCATCTTGAAATTTTCAAAAATATTTGAGAGGGGGGGAGGGGTTCATGACTGGAAAATTTTTTATTAGCTATTAACTTTGTTAGGTGGTCATCTATCACATATATTTTTTTGAGGTTCCAAAATTGAGTGCAACGTGCTCAAAAAAAAAAATCAAAACCAAAAAAAAAACACATTTTTACTACTTTTTTATAATTAATAAGGCACGTATCCCAACTAACGTAAAATTTCGAGTTGATACATGAATAAATTGAAAGTACATATTAAAAGAACACGTCTTGGTTTACGAATTGTACTAGCCCACTTTTTTTCTATGCTGTGTTCATGAAAAATAACGCTTGAACACGACTCACGAGGGTCACAATAAGGGATATATGCAAAAAAGTTGAAAAATCGTCCGGAAAATTTTTTTTTAAAAAAAGTTTGTGTCGATTTTTGAACTTTTTTCCAATTATACTCCGTATTTCGACCAGTATGACTCGTTGTTTCCAACGAAATGAAGTGTTTGTCATTGGAGTCCGATAACAAAGAACTACTCCACTACGTGTCGCGGCAGTTAGTATCGTGCTCGGGCTTCAGGCTGGTAGCGTTTGGTTGGTAACTTCTACGCTGATGAGGCACGAGTTAATATTATTCGAATTGACTGAAATTTTATCTACGGTGTTTTTAGGGCCAAACAAAACTTTTCTGTGGGTGAGTTTCTAGAAATTCCAAATTTTATATTTTAAGAAACACCCTAACGTTCATATGTACCATTTTTATGAACTGTTCTCCAGCACTGGAAAAGTCCAAAAACTCCTGAAGGCTACAAAACGTCTCGAAACCGCTTTTAATCGATTTGGGAGATCGAAAGTAGGGTATGTACCAAATTTCAGCTTTTTTCTGTTGATCAGGTCAAATTTTCATGATTTACATGACGATGAGATAATCTTAAAATTTGAAAAATTCGCCAAAATTGGAGAAATGCATTTCAGAATCTGAAATTTTAGAAATGGTGTTCTTTTAATAAGTACTTTCAATTTATTCGTGTATTGACTCGAAATTTTACTTCGAGTTGGGATATCTGCCTAATTAATTATGAAAAAGGAGCGAAAAACGTGTTTTTTTGGTTTCGATTTTTTTCGAGCATGTTGCACTGAATTTCGGAACTTCAAAAAAATATATGTGATCGTTGACCACCTAACAAAGGTGATAAAAAAATTTTCAGCCATAAAAACCCCCCTCCTCAATTTTTTTGAATTTTTTTTTAAAGTTTCAACACGAAAAAATTGGGAAAATACGAACCGAAAATTTTCAAAAAATTGTCATTCATAGTATTCAGTAAGAGGTACATTCTGTGAAAATTAAAAAAATTTTTACTCTCTGCTTCCACAGATATGGCGCGTTAAAATTTCGACATTTGGGGTGGCGATAATTCAGGAAGGGGTGGGTGTGAGGGGTTAATTTTTTTTGAAACGTTTTTAAACCATAAGTAACATTTTGGTTCAAGTTTGATCGATTTTGGATCAGAGGCTGTTTTTGACCCTTATCAGGAAAGGCTCTCGAAATGCAAGTATCGTTTAATGTACACAAATGTTTAAAAAAATAAAAACACAAAATGGAAACCACTGTACAGTGCACACAGATACGAGAGAACAAACGCGGGGAAAATCTTCCAATTTTTAGATATACACCAAACATGAAACCTTACTGGGTACGAGCTTTTATGTCCGTGTAACATGCCATACATACATAATCCTTTTGCAAACAATATTTTTCTTCTCTGTTTCGCTCTGTTTCATATATTTTCGTTCTGTTTTCTCGATTCTAAGACTTATTTTCATTTAGCGAGCATTTACAAATTACTTTGATACACTTGAGCCAATGTAGCTCTCGTTTTGCATAATATACGAATATGCTCGACCTCAATAATCGGAATGCCAAAAAAAAAAAAAAAAAGAAGATTATAACTCTGAAAGTCAATTATGAATATTTAGCTATATCAATGAACCCTAGAGTGTTTCGATATAGTTTTTAGGGAAAGATCCTAGATTTCTAATACCGAATCATAAAGGTCATCGGTTCCTTTCATGTGCTCATGAATATTTGAAAAAAAAAAAAAAAAAAAATAGTGCATAACGAAGGACTATACAAAGAAGAAATGACAGAAAGTTTCAACCGTCGAATCGTACAGCAGAAACGTATACCCAGCACACCGACACAAATTGGACGACAAAGTTTAGCAAAGTTATCGCGCTACCAACGTAAGTAAGTAGCATACAGTATCACAAGACGTATTGTACAAGCAAATTCGACGCGAAGAAAATATTAGATAGGCTGCCCCTCTCTCGTACCCACAAAAGGGCTGAGAAAATCCCGATATGCGCTGCGCTAATATACACGTAGTAGGAGTAGCATTTACAAAGCGTAGACCGAGGTGAGCGTGCGATGAGGACGGCGGGGCAACAGGGTCGCATACGTGAGTCGAGAAATAAAACGCTTGTTCGGCGGTTGGTACACCAAATACTCAAGATGCGGCCTACAATGTGGTGGAACACGAATAAGAGTGGCAGTCGAATAAAGCAACGAGCAAAAAAAAAAATACATATATACGTACAATGTACGTACTATAAGTATAGGATAAATCTTGTACACGAGTAAAATTGTACGTAATACGTACGAAGCACAAGTTTCTTCGGCAACTGAAGCAGCTATATAAAAGGTATACCAACACACATGTACGTATAAGATATCAATCAAATTTCAATTGGCAAACTACACGCGGGTCGCCGTGAATTTTGTTTTTCAATTTTCAGTCAGCACAACGCACACAACAGCGCTATACGTTTCGAAACGGTACACTCATTTACGCTCTCAGTGTGGTAATTTATTTAACGAACCGAGTTAACACGCTTATCAAGATGAGATGAAGGAGCAACTGCTGAAGCAGTTTCACTCTTTGAGGAAAAATTTCAAAAAAATCAAATTTTTCAAGCTTAAATTTGATCAACCTAATCCATCGCCTATTGTCATTGCCGGAAGTTATTCAAAGGAAAAGCATCACGATCATGAGTCGAAATCTCAAAAGGTACATCTAGAACGTCCGCTGCATGTACATACCTAATTTAAAGTTCCTAGCTCAATTTGGAGGGGAGTTATATGAGAAACAAACTCAAAAAACTCAGAAAATGAGAAAAACCGATCAAAAAACCACCTTTTTTGGGACGGAACGGGATGGGGAGGGGGGAGAGGAGGGAGATGGAGCTAAAAAGTCAGACCCCCCCCCCCCAGGTACATCTAAGGCTCCAACTAAATGTACATACCAACTTTCAACTTCCTAGCTCAATTTGGTGGGGAGATAGGGAAGGAACAGCCCTTTTACAAGGTCAAAAGGGGGGAACCCCATATCTTTCCTCTAATTCACTTTAGTGGTTGATTTTTGGATATGCTATACAACTTTTGATGCTCTATCAATTGGCTTAAAGAGGCATTTTTTGCGTTTTCGGCTCCTCAGCACCCATTCCCCTAAATTGGGGCATAATTGAATTTTGACCTAAGTCCATCCCGAATCTGCTGCAAAACTGAGCCGATTGACCGAATTGAAGAGATTTTGATGGTATCGAGCCGAGTAAATAATTTTAATATTCAAGAAAAAATAAGAATAAATATCTAGCAAGGCTAAAAATCGTCGTAATGGTTTTCTACGACCGCAAAACGGATTTTAATGCTTATGGTGTTACTTTTAAATTGAAACGAAGCTAATTAACTCATAACTTTTTATTTCGCCCAAAACTCATTCACTTGTTAAACTTAACATAGCAAGATGTAAAAATTTACAAAATTCGAAATGCAAACATGAATCCAAAATATCTGATAAGAATTCGAGGAGTTCTAGGGTCCAGACACTGGTGGGTAGTTACCCAGAAGTAATAACGGTAATTACCCGTAAGTAATCATAGTCATTGCCCATAAAGAATCACCATAATTAACCGTAAATAACCAACGTAATTACCACAGGTAATTTACCGCAATTACCGCATGTAATTTACCGTAATTACCGCGTGTAATTTACCGTGATTATCACAAATAATTTACCCTCATTATCCAAAGTGATATTGGTTATTACCTTAAGCAACAACAGTAATTACCTAAAGAAATTACAGTAATTACCCAAGGAAATTACAGTAATTACCTAAGGAAATTACCGTAATTATCACAGATAATTTACCCTCATTACCCAAAGTGATATTGGTTATTACCTCAAGCAACAACAGTAATTACCTCAAGCAACAACAGTAATTACCTAAAGAAATTACCGTAATTACCTAAAGAAAATTACCGTAATTACCACAAGTAATAATACTGTACTGACCGTAAGTAATTTACTGTAATTACCGTAAGTAATTTCTGTAATTATCGTAAGTAAACTGTAATCATGACAAGAGATTACCATAATTACAAGCGACTACTGTACTTACAGAAAGTAATTGACATAATCAGGCTATTTGGTCATCATAATTAATCCATGTGATTACTGTAATCACGACACGTAATTACTGTAATTATGCTGCACAACTGTCATAATTACAAGTAATCAATGTTTTTAGCTTTGTGAGTGTGCGGGCGAAGAAAAATGAAAAGATTGGAAGGTATATTCATCTGACATGCTCAAAACTGGTCTCAACGATTCTGTAGAATACAAAAACTGGTTTTGTCGATGGGCTTTTCAATCTTTTTTTTTTTTTCTTTTGACAACATAGCACGAAAAGTTGAAGCTAATTTCTTCATTTAATCCAAAAATTCGGAGAAACTTCGAATTAAAACACGTCAACAAAAAAATCTTCACCACGAAGACCTCACACGATAGAACTCAATTTTTGTTTCTCAGGATGCTGACACAAGAAGGTAAAACTGGATGAATTTAAACAGTACTATCGTTGGTAACACTGCAACGAAAAATTATATAAAAAAAAAAAAAAAAAATGGTAAAAAGAAACCTTCCAACATGGACGCACGATACTTGAAAAAAAAATCAAGGTTATTGCTTTCGCACACAAAATAGCAATTGGAATGATTATTTTTGTTTGTAAAAAGGTATAGGCCAGGCAGCGAGTACAGAAATAACATAGCACGCAGGTAATATGCAGATGTTTCGTAGATCGAGAATTTCCCAGAAGGTATCTCAAGGGTCCCGTAGTATTTTTCTTAACAAGAGTTTTCTTCATTTTTCTTTTTTTTTTCGCTGTTATTATTATTTTTTGAAAAGCTTTCTGCGAATATTTCCCTAGGCTGTGTTGTTTGCTTTTTTTTTTCGCATTCTTATACGCAGTACAAGACTAATTTCACCGTGTACCTAGTTCGCCGGAAGAAACCACGGTATATACATCTCGTGCACAGTATGTACCTTACATGCTATATAGGAGCTAAGCAAAGTTGGCGAGGTAAGGTACCCGTGAAAGTAAGTAGGTAGGTATTTTTCACGCGATACATAAATTTATACGCGAGCATCAGCACAAGACGCGCACGAATAAAGAATGAGAAACTGAAAACGTGAAAGATGTACATGTAGAGAAAATTCGTCTCCGCTGAGCGTGTTTTACTGCAGAGTAATTTGTATATAACAAGTGGAGGAGATGAAGGCGACGCAAAAATGTTAGGTAGGTACGTACCCAAGAAAGGGTTCTCCACACTCGCATACTATACGTATGTACCTTTTACCTACCAAGCAAGCATACCTCTTACCTATGCTGTGTAGTTTCTTACACATATTTCACTTTCTCCCGCAGCGCGGCCCAGAAACGAATGACGGTGCCGCAAACCGCGGACGCTAACCCTTTTGTCGGATCAACCATGGTGTGTAAGTTACACGCTAGCGTTAACAATTCTAGACAGGTAGCATCTTTCTTGTTGCGTGTGTCATTGCACACGATATGCCAGACAGCCGCATACAAATACATCTTGCCTGCCTGCCTGCCTGCCAGCTTTTCTCTCTGAAGTAGTATCGTGGTTCGTTTGAAAATTTCGCTCGTTCGTGAGCGTCTTCTCATCGCCGTCGTCCTCTTCTCGTTGTGCTTCATCTCGTAATAATTTTTTTCCTCTCTGTTTTAGGGCAGCATTTTACTAACTCGTATTGCACATACTCGTACAAAGCAAGCATATGAATGCTACATGATGTTCATGTACCTTCGTATATATTCAGTAGTGGCGAGCTCCAAAAGGTATATTTACAATCCTTACAAAATCTAAATACTAGCTATAAATTCGCCCACCACCTCGCCTTAATTTGGACAGGAATTATGGCGAGTGGATGCCATGGCATTGAAGAGTCAAAATTTCAAAAAGGCACTTCAAAAGACTTCTATTTAATGTGAATACCAACTATCACCCCACCCCCGTCCTAGATTTGAAGGGAAGATATGCAATGGAAAAAAGTCAAGACCCATCAAATTTCAACATGCTACTTAAATTTGGAGGGGAAATATACCAGAGAAGCCCCCTAAATCAACGTTGATAAGGAGAAAACCACCATATTTCTCCTTTCAAGTCACGTTACAGTGTAATTTTTGGATATGTTATACAACCTTTGGCCCTTTATCGATTTGTTTAGAAAGTAGCAATTTTTGCAAATTTCACCTCCAAGTTCCTACTCCCAAAAATTTTTGACATGACTGAATTTTCAGCCGAAATAAAATTTTGAAATAACCGGGTAATGTCATATGAAAACGTTGCCTACATTGAAAATGTAAGGGGCAAGGAGTGTTTAAATTTTCTATGTAATATTGTCAATGAAAACCCAGGCTATTAGGGTCTATCAAACTACGGTGGATGAGGAAGGAGAGGGAGGACATCAACAAAATCCGTTTTGGCATCCTAGAAGATCATTAGTACCATTTTCGGTCATGTCAGATATTGATTATTTACTCCCACCATACTGGAGTAAAAAAATTATTTCCTCAGCTCAATACTGACCTGCATCGATCAAACTTGGGAGATAGGATTTCATTAGCGTGCTATCTGGTATTCTGCAATGGAGATGACCTGGGGTCGAAATTCAGTGGTGCCCAAATTTGGGGAAAGAACTGCTAAGGGGTTAAAAATTCAAAAACTCTTATTTTTTGAGCTCATCGATAGAGAATTCAAAGTCGTTGAATGTATTCAAAAATCATCCTTACTTGGTAAATTAAGTGGGGAGATATTTGGGTTTTCCTCTTATTGACCTTAAAAAAGGGCTGTTCCTCCCCTATCTCCCCTCCAAATTGAGCTAAGAAGTTGAAATTTGGTATGTAAACTGAGTAGGGACCATATATATGCCTTACTCAGGCTTTCAACATTTCAAAACTATAGCACTCCAATACAGCCCAGAAATGTGATGGGGAGAGGGGCTCTTATGTTTTGCGTTTGTTCCTCGCATAACACCCCTCCAGATAGAGCTAGTAAGTTGAAATTTGGTATGTACAGTTAGTAGAAGCCCTACATTTGCCTTTTGAGAGTCTCGACTTTTCAGCCCGTCACAGCCCCAAAAAATTGGGTTTGGGCGTTTTTTCATATTTTTTGGGTTTGTTCCTCGCATAACTTCCCTCCAATTAAGCTAGAAAGTTGAAATAAGGTAAGTACATTTAGTAGGAGCCTTAGATATGCCTTTTGAGGGTCTTGACTTTTCGGCCCCAGTTCACCCCCTCGCATTGAAACCTACCAATTGAGTATCACAAGTTGTACAACATATCAAAAAAATCAGCCTGTGAGGTCAATCAAAAGGAAAATTACTGGGGATTTTCCCCCTTTTTGACCTTGAAAATGAACTATCCCTCCTCTATCTTCGCTCCAAATTGAGCTAGGAAGTTGAAATTTGACATTTACGTGCTTTTTGGGCGTTTTGACCGTTGATTATCATTGCACCTCCCCTCCCCACCTCTCCACTCTCCTCTCCTCACCGAAAAAGTGGTTTTTTAGGCGGTTTTTTCTATTCTTCCGAGTTTATTCCTCGCATATCTCCCCTCCAAATTGGGCTAGTAAGTAGAAATTTGGTATGTACGTTTAGTACGAGTTATAGATGTGTCTTTTGGACGTCTCGACTTTTCAGCCTCATTTCATCCCATCATAGTCCCAAAAAAGTGATTTTTTTGGTCGTTTTTTCTTATATTTTGAGTGCTTGTTCCTCACATGACTTCCCTCCGAATTGAGCTAGGAAGTTGAAATTAGCTTGGTACATTTAGTAGGGGGCATCGCGATGCGATGCTTTTTTTCAATTTTCATAATAGTATAATATGTCACGAAAATCAAGCAGAAAATTTTTTTATTTTCAAATGATTTCGATGTGTTTTCTTTCATTTTTGTGTTGGGCCAAAAAATTTGAAAACAAAAGTTGGTCAATTTTCTACGTACTATCCATATCCATGATCATTATTATTCTTTTTGAGAGATTTCATTTTGATCAATCTGTTAAAAACAGCCCTTGTAACTTAAAAATCAGTCAAAAAATTGACATAACGAAATTTGCTCATCTTTCCATCGGCCTATTCATTCGTTTAATAGAAAGTTCATTTCAATAATAAATTTTCAAAATCCTCATTTGCGCTTTGAATTTTCAAGATGAGCAGTCCTTCATTTGACATGTTTTTTTGGTGGTACTCGATTATATCCAAATTTTAAGTCATAACATTCGCTTGCCGGACACCCTATCCAGCCTACTGGTCAAACTTGAGAGATTTCAGACGATATCGTGTAGAGTAAATGATTTCAGTCTTCGACAAAAAAAAAAATTACACACCCAGTATCGGTTAATTAGGGTGTTAATAAAGTGATTTTTGGCTCAGCGTTACCCTAGCCTTAAATCACTCAAATCTACTTTCAAACAGAGTCTAATTTTCAAATTTGAATGAGTTTGATCAGTATAAAACCGAATATGCGAATTTTTTCCAATTCACTCATCAAAAGTTAGGTGTACTTTTACCCCTTCATTTTGAATGATAGATACACAAACGTACATCGACCTTATATATTCTGCATATTCATTGGTAAGAAGGAAGTTTTTTTTATTTCGAACACCTTGTATAACATATCAAGCTGAGTGATGTTCGGCATTGCCAGAATCAAGAATCAAGATTACACATTTTCAGCATAGCATTTTGCTAGCCAACTAGATTTACTCTCGTACACAGGTAAGCTGTTCCTTTGTGCGAAACGAATTGAGTTTTTCGCGATGGCTCACTTTTCGCTTAGGCTTATTCAAAGTGAAGTTTCCATTTAGCATTTGCGCACGTGTTGAACTTCTCATGAGAATATAGCGAGCCAGCCAGTCAGCTGGCATCGTATCGTGGTGCAATTTGTTAAATGATATGGTTCGCTCATTTAGAACACGAAACTTAAGGAGTACGTACTTATTGGTGTAATTAGTCAATGCGATGATTGCACCATCATGCTAAGACCTATTACACTGCATTTCAAGAAGAAGCCTATATTATAACATGCCTATCTTAGCTTGTTGGTGAATATTTTTCCAAAGAATAGAAACGTTTTATATTTGAGCTGTTCTACTCATCTGGAATTTTCGTGCCCGCTCTCCACTCATCTCCTTAGAAAGGAGTAAAATATTCCCAACTCATGTGTTTGGTTTCTAGACCAACAAGCAATACCAAAAAAAAAAAAAAAAAAATGTTTTGCAACTTCATCGTGGGGCACCATGACGTTTGATTAACGCTTCTCGTGTTCTAGTCTGTAGGTTTCTCTCGATTGCTAGTATGCTCTCGCTCGCTTAACTCACCGTTTTGAAAAAAAAAAAGTTTTTTTATTTATGCCGCAATTTCCGCTATTGCAGGAGGCTGTGTCGGTTCACTCGATGCTGAAAAATTTCGCGATAAAAGTTTGCCATCGCGTATACGAGAGAGTTGCTACGTATTTCTCCCCCTCTCCTCCTCTCCTCGGTTTCACTTTTACACTATACGCGTTCGAAACGTTTTTTTTTTTTTTTTTTTTTTTTTTCATTATAAATCTTGATTTCGTTTAATATCGACAAAGAACTCGACTCGAAAACGCAACATACGAGTTTCCATTCAATTTTGATATGTGTAGCTTTATCTTTGAAACTTTTGAGGTTTATTCGAATACGGATTTTTGTACGAGTAGGTATATAGGTATAGGCATACCAGTGCGTAGATGTTGGTGTGCTGTAGCTCAAAAATCGTAAATGAGAATTAAAATCTTGGACGAATACAAGATGATGGAGAACAGGGATTAGCCACGATGTGAAGAAATTTTTCATATGCCTACTTTTAGTATTTTATATCGTTACATAAGCGTTTCGTAAAATTTAATCAGTTTAATGTTCCAACCCTCGATCTAATTTTCAATGCTATTCCAGCGCTCCGATGAAAAAACTAATCCTTTCACTCAATTTCCAATGTTATTTCACCCAAATCATAATGGCTTTCAACAATTATGTTTCACATTTCAGGCCCATTTTTACCTAATTATCAACATTTTTTCGTAAATTTTTGAACAATTTTCACCACTTCATGCCCATTTCTGTCAAATATCTACCAAATTTTCGATGATTTTAACGACTTTTGACCAATTTTCACACATTTTTCAACATTTTGTCGTAATTTTTCTTCAATTTTCCGCATTTTTTTTGCATTTTTGATGAATTTTACACAATTTTTAACCAATTTCCAACATTTTTTCATGATTATTGATCAATTTTCAGCAATATTTCTTCATTTTAGTTAAATTATTCCCCGATTTTCGATGAAATTTTACAGAACTTCGATGATTTTCAACGCTTTATTTTCATATTTCTGACATTTTTTCGTTAATTTTGATCAATTTTCAGCACTTTCAACAACCGCTTTCTGTCAAATTTTTATTCATTTTTTGATCATTTTCATCGATTTGTGGCCAATTTCCAATCGTTTTTCAACAGTTTTTTGTGATTTTTAATCAATTTTCTGCATTTTTTACCCATTTTTGGTCAATTTTCACTCATTTTTCAACGATTTTTCGTGATTTTACGTTAATTTTCTGCATTTTTTATCCGTTTTTCTAAAATTTTTATCCAATTTTCACATTATATTCAACGTGTTTTTGCAATTTTTTATCAGTTTTCACCTAATTTTCAACATGTTTTCGTGATTTTCTATCGACTTCCAGAATTTTTTCACCCATTTTGACCAATTTTTTATTCATTTTTCAATAATTTTTAACGATTTTTGGTCAATTTTTAATAATTTTTTAATGATTTTTCGTGATTTCACATTAATTACCTGCATTTTCTACCATTTTCTTGCAATTTATTCCCAATTTTCACATTTTTTTCAACGTTTTTTTTTGCAATTTTTGATCAACTTTCAATATGTTTTACCCACTTTAGTTAAATTTAATACAATTTTCAGCTAATTTTCAATGTTCTTTCGTGATTTTTGATCAATTTTTCGCATTTTTTTACGTTTTTTTCAACTTTTTACCCAATTTTTACATTATAGTCAATAATTTTGTGCGGTTTTTGATCAATTTTCATAAAATTTTCAACATTTTTTCGTGATTTTAAATCGATTTTCAACATTTTTACCCATTTTTGTCAACTTTCTAACGATTTTTCTTCAATTTGCACCCATTTTTCAACATTTTTTCGTGATTATAGATCAATTTTCTGCATTTTTGTCAATATTTTTACCCAATTTTCACATTGTTTTGGCAGTTTCTGATCAATTTTTGGCACTGTTTACCAAATTTTGTTCAACTTCACACAATTTTCACCGAAATTTCAATATTTTTTCGTAATTTTAGATCAATTTTCTGCATTTTTGTCAATATTTTTACCCAATTTTCACATTGTTTCGGCAGTTTCTAATCAATTTTTAGCACTGTTTACCAATTTTTGTTCAACTTTACACAATTTTTACCTAAATTTCAATATTTTTTTGTAATTTTTGATCAATTTTCTGAATTTCTTAACGTTTTTTTCAACTTTTTACTTAATTTTCACATTTTATTCAACAAATTCCGTGCAGTTTTTGATCAATTTTCACCACATTATCAATTTTTCCCGTAATTTTTGATCAATTTTCGAAATTTTTACCCATTTTTCAACAGTTTTCCGTGATTTTTGATCAATTTTTCGCATTTTATCCAACAATTTCGTGCAGTTTTTGATCAATTTTCAATATTTTTTCGCGATTTCCGATCGATTTTTAACATTTTTACCATTTTGGTCAAATTTTAACGATTCTTGGTCAATTTTTACTCATTGTTCATCAGTTTTTCGTGATTTTAGATCAATTTTCTGCATTTTTTAATCATTTTTGTCAGTATTTTTACCCTATTTTCACATTTTTTCAGCACTATTTGCCCATTTCTGTTAATTTTCACACAATTTTTGCCCAATTTTCCACGATTTTCAACGATTTTTGGCTAATTTTCACTTATTTTTCAATAGTTTTTCGCGATTTTTTTCGTCAATTTTACACATATTTTTTCAAATTTCTGTCAACGTTTAGGTCAATTTTCACCCAATTTTTAATGGTTTTTCGTGATTATTGATCAACTTTCAGCATTTTTCACGAATTCCTGTTAATTTTTCACCCAATTTCGATTGGTACAAATAAAGGAACACGTGTTCGCGGATCGCAAACCGACACGCGAAACTTAGTGTCGAATTCAGACACCTTATTATACAGGGTGTCCGAAAAATTTGGTGAGTGACTACAAAAAAATTTCTGATTTTTTTTTTTTTGCTTTTGGAAGAGGTAAAAAAATGCGAAAACTTCCTAAACTTCCTATTGATTACTTCACAAATATTTTCCATCAAGTATCATTATTTAAAAAAAAAATACCGAAAATTGAAACGAACGGCCTACCTGACACCGTGTATAATAATGTGTTAAAATTTGAAATAAAGTTACCCGCGTAGGTCTGCGGTCTGCACCATACACGTGCTCTTTTATTCGTAGCATTTGGAGAAAAATTAGGGCACGTAAGTATAGAATTCATTTTATATCATTCATTCATTCATTCATTCATTGCTTCATTCACTCGTTCGACTACAAAAGCCGCAAAAAAGATATCGATTGCGAAACCGGAAGAGAATACTAAAAAAGAAAGAAGCAGAATGGAAGGAGGCGGAAAAAAAGCTCCCATTCATTTTAGACACGTATCTTACGTTTTAATTAAGTGGCACCGCGCTTTACCGAGGCAAACGTGTCTTAAAATATTAATTTAGCGAGTCGAAGGTTGTTTTTTTTTTTTTCTTTTTCTATTTTACTTTCATTTTCACTTTGGCGCTTTCAACTCGACTCGCCTACCTGCCTCCAGCGTGCGTCGCTCTTGTGGTAATTTTCAATTATAAAAATTTTTTAATATTCCGCTCCAACGAACGTATCATCCGCCAAAAAAATAATATAAGTTAGCGAAAAAGAATTAAAAATTTTCGCAAATAGCAGCGCCAAAATGCTGTCGTCGTTGTCGCTCACACGCACCGTCCACTCCAAAGTACACTTCGTCCGCGCTATGCTAAGGTACCGACTAAATTAAATTATTTTCAAAAAAATACAGCTACCGAAAAATGGAAAAAAAAAAAAAAGAAGGGGTGAAAATCTCTCTCACACGTATACTCTCTCTCTCTTTCAGAAAAAAAAAAAAAAAGGAACTCAGATGTTTTTTCCAAAACAATGTAAAAAGCTTTTCACTAATAAAAGAAAAATTCGTTGTAAAAGCTATTCGTAGAATAAAGAACGTTTTAGTCGATTTTTCTTTTTGCTCGCGTACGTCGTGCTTCCTCCTCTCCTCTCCTCCTGCAGAGCACTGGTCGTTTTACCCTTCGTATCTCGACACGTTTTTTCTCTCTGCAGCGTACGTAGTAGTAGTAGTAGTAGTAGTAGTAGTAGTAGTACTGGTACCTCCACCTACACATCGGTCGACTGCTGTATCTTTCTACCGTGATTTTTTGTGCCCTCTCTTCGCCTAGTGTGCCGGTGCTCTCCATAGCCGTCGCGTTAACTCTACTTTTAGCATCCTTTTTGCTTGCTACACACAGCAGAGAATCATGCTAGCCATTTTCAGATAACGGTAATTGTATTATATTGTTGGAAAACAAAATGTTAGCTGCTTCGTACATTCATTTCAATTTCGCCTAGACTGCCAAGTTTGTTTTCTACACAGCGAAAAAAAAAAGTACAAGTAGAAGAAAATTCAAACTTTAAGAGCTTTAACAATGAATTTTATATAATCTGCTTTATCGTCGCTATTCGCGTTCGGTGTTGGACTCTTGTCTATGCTTCTTCCCCCCCCTCTCATCTCACCGGGTCTCTATTGTTTTGGTTGGACGCGCGAAGGAGGTATTTCTTTTCTTTCTTACTCTCTCTCTCTCTCTCTCTCTCTCTCTCTCTCTCTCTCTCTTTTTT